>JAOPJG010000748.1:0-17524 GCA_027478255.1 Dispira simplex | reverse complement strand
AGGGTGGCCTGCGATGAAAACTAACCCTCCTACCAAATGGCATGTCGCTGCAGCCAAGGAAAATATAATGTTGACCAAAGTGGCCATCAAGATTTGTCGTTCGAGACAACGTACGACGAAAGCTGCCACAGATACCATGTTACATATCAGGGCTGCGACGGAGGTACCGTGGACTACTCCAACATCATCGCGGGTTATGACATTCCTTTCGTTGGCCAGTGGAACTCGCGAGGTAGGATCGTGGATCCACTGCCCGGTAATAGAAATAATACTCAATAGTAGAGTTATCGGTAGGATCGAGCCCACGATCATGGGAATAAGTCGCAATCGGGTAGCGAATTGTGTTCCAGGCCGTATGTTACGAGCACGACTGATGGCTCCTGACGACGGCCGACGTGACCACGTTGAGGTGGAAGGATCAGGCAGATATTCACGTGCACCATTAGAAATACCACATCGGGTGCGGGTTTGTACAATAGGATGGGCCATATGGGCTGTTGGATAGTCTGATGCCTTTGAGTTCCTTTGGTCTCCATCCTGGCTGCTGTGACTGCCCGATTGCTCTCTCGGGACACCTGGTTGTGTACGGAAAACCTGGGAGAGGGCGTGCTCTAGGTATTTCCGAGCAGCGGTCCAATCCAGTTTTTGTTTATCCTCGAATAGCTCAGCTGTCATTTCTGTATTATTATAGAAAAGTGGGCCGAACCTATCCTCGTGGCTCTGAAGAATATCGATGTTTTCCTCTGTGCTATTCGCCATACCGTGATCTAGCACTCAGTTGCCCTATCCAGTAATAAATAAAATAAGAAAAATATAGGTATAGGGTTTAATCAGTCAGCTATAGCGTAGTTGCTTCGTAAGGCTGGTCAATAGATCCTAAGTGATTATGAAAACTGAGTATCCGAGGCTGCCTAAGAACGCTGACCAAACTGCATTTAAGCCCTAAGAAATACAGGAACGGAGCGTTTATTGCGAATACGATGGGGTATTTTTTTTTCGACGGAATACTACATTCGTAGAATCACTTTGGTTCATGCTCTGTTATTGTCAGTGTTATATAAACACCCTGGAAATTACATGGAAGTAAACGGGGAAAAATGGTAACGGCGTCAATCCCTTGGTTCAGTACAATGTATATAAACTTAATAGATTTATACAGCAATTATAAAAAAAGGAACGCACGAGTGGGAAAGAGATCAATCTCTCAACCCGGTGTAAAACCTCTGGTTAATAGAGGTAAAACATCAAATCATTTCCTCGCAAGGTTTACAATGTAGAATGTGAAACCAGCCAGATTCAGTAACAAAACACCCCGGACATGACCTGAAAGTTTCAGGGAGTATTCCGACCCCTGGTGAGGTAAGCACTGTGCGGAAGAAAGATAGAGAGAGAGAAGGTAAAACCGTAATTAAAGGAAGGTAGCCTTGAAACGGATTCAGACACGGCCCAGTTCACCTTCTCCCGTTGGATATTCACTCTGAGGATGAATAGCCACGGGATATCATTTACAAGCGTCTATCCATCAACCCGATGATATCGGTAAGTGTCACCACAGTAACGGGGCGACGATTTTCATCCACGACCCACACCCGGTGGATTTTGTGAATACACACTTGTTCGATCACGTACCTCAACGTCCCATCCCGAGTGGTTACCACAGGTGACGGCCGTTGGGGTCGAATTCGGCCTAGGAATTGCATCACTGGATCTTGCAACAGACCCAGATTAGTATCCCGTAATCCACGTAGGTCGGAAGCACTAATATTTCCCACCAGCCGCCCTTCATTATCCAATACGGCGGCGGCGGTGCGGTCATTATGATCCATATAACGCAAAGCATGCAGAGTAGGATCCTGAGCGTGAACCGTCAGCAATGTACGGGAAAACGCCTCTGGGAAGAGCGCCTGTACTGACTGGTCCAATATCGCGGCGGGTACCACGTCAGGGTGTTTGAAAATATAGTACACCACGTCGGACTGGGTTAACAAAAAGGAGGGTTTGGGAGACTTGGCATCAGGGGTAGGGTAAGCGCACACTAGGGACCGATGAATTCCCGAACTAAAAGCCTTGATAACCTTGCTAATATTCTCGTCCACGTCGCACTCGAGAAAACGGTAACTTTCCTTGGTGGCGTCGAGCGTCATAACCGACTCAATATTGCTCGCCAGCTTCTCCTTCCAACTGTCGGGTACGGCAGTCGATCCCTTGGCCACGTTTGCCTGACTGCTACTATCCACATGGGGACTAGGCAGCGACGTAGTGTACGCCAGGATATCACGAATATTAACAATATTGACAATTTTCCCTGGCACGTAGTGGCTATAAATAGGCAACGAAATAATATTGTTGGAAGCTAACATGTCCAACGCCTCGGCTACAGTAATGGTTGGCAAGGCAACAATAAGGGTCCGACGACGTAAACGCATGTGTTCATCGGTCGTGACGGGATGGGTAGAGTCCCAGGGCTTGAGGTCTGCTGGAGTGAGTTCTTTGAGCGATTTCATGGTCTGGAGAATCAGAAGGACCACGTAACAGAATAATACTACCAAAATAAGACTGTTAAAGGAACAGGATAAATGTCACTAGTGACCAGTAAAAATAAAAATAAAAGAGGTGAAGAGGCAAAGAAACCCAAGGTGGGGCGGAACCATAACAAATAAATTCATGGTCCCTTTCATGTCCGCTGTCATTGTTGTCAACAAGTGAAGCGGCAGATGGGGAAGTGGGCATGTCAAGGGAGGAATGGGAAAAACTGTGCCAATATTCGGTTATAATATGGGTGATTTTTTTTTATCCCCACCTCTTTTACTGCCTATTTTCGGATGGGTGTCTTTTTCCACTATATAGCGGGTTTGGAGCATGGATGTACCAATTACAAAGCCAATAGGATTTCGTGAGTGATTCATTCAACTCTGGCGGATTTTTCGTTATGTAGTCAAAAAAAAAATTAGTCATTTTCCTTTCTTATTGAAACGAACCATGTAGAGATGCCCCATTCTGGGTAATATATTCAGGCTAACTTTAAATGAAAGGAATATCGAGATGTATATGGCAGTCAAACCTCAAAGGTAAATATCAAAATGACATAAAGTGGTATTTCCCTGATATTTGATGGTATTCGCTTTGCGGTGCGCCAGCTGAAGTCTAGTCAATTCAAGCCTCGAGTTAAATGGGTGAATAGCATTGTGGGCATGTCAGGGTTAAATATTTACAACTTCAAAGTGGTGCAAGTTTATGTTTATTAACGCGTACCAATATATTACGATATTTTTAAGTAAACAGTTTTCAAGTATGTGGTTGGTATCCTATTCAATAATTGTAGGTATAGGTCTGTAGGAAGCTATTCTACCTACAGCCGCAGGGATACAGGTGCAGAATTGAAGTAATTGTAAAATCTAGTTTACGAAAGATAGGAGGAGGGAGCACTAGAAATGCGCTTGGAGCAATTCACTGAACAGTTTGTGGTATTTTTGGAGATCGCTTTCACGACTGGTTGGTACGCTGAATGCCGAAAAACGACCTCACCAGGAACAGCACTGCAGGGACAGAGAAACTGCCCAATCTTTCTTTTTACATATTTGGAGGGTCAGCTTAATCATCATAATGGGTTGCCTCCTATTTGGTGCAATGCTCGAAGCACACACTATGCCGGCCTGATACAAGATGTAATTGTTGATGCTGCTTATCAAGTTACTTTAGGCTTAAGGGGAGAAGGCAAAGGCTCATAAACTGGAATACTAAAATTTTTGCCACGCACCTCTCGTCGAAATTATTCCCTGTTGTAAGGTATCGGTGGTGGTAATCTGGATAAGGTGAATGACTTTTACTCCGTCTGTCCATCCAAAAACAAATAGGTCATTTTTATATTACAACGGTATGTACTACGGTGGAGGACTGCCGCCAGTTTTCTTCCGGGCATATGTGGAAGACAGGTAAACCATTGTCAAGCCCGCTAGCCCACTGTAAATGATTGTTCATAAAAGGCCAAATTACAAGTCAATTTTTTTTTACATCCCAATGGCGGTTGATCTTTCCCAGCCTGACGTCCATGTTGTATGTAAGGGAAAAAATACAGAGGCTAGCCGAAGCTAATGTTACGCAAGTGGGTCGCTGGTGGATCTGTTTACCCTCTTGATTCACCAGTCATAAACAAATATCGCACCATGCTACCAATCCCCACACGTATTTACATATACGCACGTCTGAAACCTTCAACGGTACGCAACCCCTTATAAACAAAGTAGATCAATGCTGAGCAAACGATATTACGGGAATTATTATGGGATATCAACAGTTTATTCGCTATGGATTATGTCACTAATATACATTTGTTCACTCGTCGTAGTGAGCGGCTGACTTGAAAAAAAATTGTTTAGGAATGCCCATCAATTTATCCCTTTTGGCAGCTTCTTACTGTTAAGATAATAAACATTGTCTCGGCCAAACCATTGTTGAAAATGAATGCCGATATAGAGGACGGTTTAAGGTGAAAAGCACCTACCATCACTGAGTCGTCCACAATCACTGGGGGGGAAACAAAAACCAAAAGTAACGCGTACGATCACGCTATGATGACTATCCTACTACCTAGAGGTGATATTGGATTCTCATGGTTGGGAATCCGGCCGTAAGTTTCAAAGTGTGATCTATTTAGTAAAATGAAACTTTTTTTTTGCTTACATTTGGCTAACGTTCCCCATAACGCCAGAAACGAAAAATCCAGACGACACCGGTTTTTGTAGCTAGTGTTATCAGTCAAATGTTACTATGACAACTCAGTGATGGATGTCGTTTATCTGCAGAGCTGCAAAAAAAGACACTGTATTCTATGATAAGTTACACGGTATTCATGAAATAGGGTTGCGCAAAGAAAACGTGAGACCAGCGTTTAGTGATCCCATTTGAAGGTGCTCTAGGTCAGCTGGGTTGATTCAATAAGTTATTGCCTCAAGTGTACTTTTTACAAAAAAAATTGAAGTAGACACTCCTTCAGCCTCATGTCTTATTTTTTTGTAGGAGCCACGTTCTTTTTAATCGACATCACTGGTATTGGTGCCAATGTATCCCAGATCCGAAATTTTTATTGGGTAATCACGGTCCGAAATTCACAGTGATTGGGCTACTCTTGTTAATTTCCGTGCAGTTCCCGTCTAGAATACAGTCATAATTATCAAATTTTCAACTGGAGTAAAGTTGATTGGTGTAACTGACAAGATTGGAAGGCATTCTTCTAACGAGGACCCGCAAAAAACTGGCATTACTTGTTTCGTTTCAAAGTGCTGTTTGGCAAAGGCCTGTATACTTGATAAGATATGTAACTTGGAGAATAGGGGCGGAATTGTGCATATGGACGATTTAGTACGTGCCCGATCCCAAGTACGTGATGGGATTTCATTTTTTTTTAGGTAGCACCTTGGTAATATCCGCCAACATAGATTGGAAGGATATAAAAATCGACGCAAAACATCCCTTGTGACCTAGATAAATCCCGCGCTATACCGCGCCTTATATGCTGTGGTCATAGAATACGCAGTGATTTCGCCAATCCCTCGAGGGAATCGACTGGCGCACGTCCCTGAGCGTACTAGTGCACCTGAACACGTCAATGCAAAGTGCCAAGAAAAAAAAATAGGGTTAGTGTTTTCCAACGATGGTGGTTGGACCAGACAGCCGGATAATCCTACTGAGAATTTCTGACTGCTACGAAAAACCCCCTACATTTGGAAGCAAGTTTACTGTGTGGTGTATTATAACCTGTACATTACACATGCTTACACTTACCCTCCCCCCTCCCGCAGCCGGGGCAAGCGGATTCTGATGACTAGTACTTTGATACGTGCTTTGGATATTCTGCCAAACGAGTTTGAACGAATGTATGGACCAGGCGAATACCCGGCATAACCATTACACTCGTACCTGGAATTGGAAAAACTCTACAAGTCTCTACAATTGGCAATTGGTACCGAGCACAGCGCCACCAACGCGTTAAGAACATGGGATTTCTAGGGAGACTGTTAGTAGAAGGCCATTTGATTTCTCCGGTACAACGTACGATGATAACAATACATTCGTGAAAACCACCCTTTGTGTGGTTTACCTGTGTGTACAATTGCTTCTGGTTACACGAGTACTCGTGTAAACAACGGGAACTCTGTCGATTACATCGTTGCTGGATAATGGTCACCTGAACTACCTAGCCTCTGAGTATCCAAAGACATTTGGTGAAACCGATACTTTCAGTTATACCCTTGCTTTGCTTTGTAGATGAATGTCTAGCAATTGGCTCATGGACTCTCTGTATTTTCTACTGGCTATTCACAGGCCATATGATCTATCAATATTATTATTGTTATTGTTTTTTGCTGTTGATTCTGGCCCCCAAAGTCAGAGGAGAGTGGTATGAACAGTACCACTTTACACTTTTTTTATCATACCGGTAATGTTTTCCCTGAAGGGTAGAGGGCTACGTATACCTCTTATTTAAGTGTAGCAAATTTGTATTCCAACTCACCCAAAGTTTTATACTGGAGTGAAAATCCATACCATTTATCGTCATTCATCGATCCCTGACTACGTAATACTACGAGGTTTTATAGATGAAAGAAGCCAACCACTGAATTAGGTGTGACAGATCATGGAAAAAAAAGGCATAGAGTTTAACGGTAAGATCCTGCCTGCGTTCCTGACCACATCCGATATTGATAACCGGGTGTGGTAAAAGCCTGATACCTATGATTGGAAGAAGGCAGGATGATGGATTTTCGCCCAACACCGTGTTTTGAATGACGGGTGTAGGGGTGAGAATGCCACGCACTGTGCCCTTTTGTTCTTGGGAAATAACATGTTTGATTCGAGATATGTGAGTCGTGAATCCAAGAATCTATTCGTTAACGGATGGGCAGTGATGTTTTGAAATGTATACTGTAGACTGTTGAAAATGATTAGACCAACGTGGTTATTTGTTTTTTTTACTTTGAATTTTCATGAGTAACGGGACTTACGGCCGGTATTTGGGCACCTGTGCGTTATGGCCCCCCTCCCTCTCCTGCCCTTTCTTTGATTTTGCCTTTTAGGGAATGCCTCAGCCTTAACTTATAAAAGGGAGATAACATCCGGCTCCTTAGAAATACCCGAATTTACTTGATTTTTGAACAACTTACTTTTCTGCCTACAGCGGTTATTTATCCAGAACTTCACATTTTAGCTTATGTTACATTCTCCCAGATAGTTTCTTGGTATTCCCTACATCCCTAGTGGATACTCTTTTGACAGTATTGTTTCATTCATCCCTCACTTTTGGTTGTCTTGGTATATTATTTCCTTTTTATTGTTCCACTTTCACTACGCAAAGCACATAATTGCCAGTCTTTGAGTACCTACATTTTAGCTAACGTAAAAAATCAATACCATGCGTCCCCGTAGCAAGACCAGCGTGTTCACCAGTTACCTGGCCCCCTTTTACCCGCCATTCAGAGCTTCCAAAGTGTCCACCAAGAGTTCCAATGACACTCTACCAAAGGTGTCGTTCGAACCCAAGGTGATAAAGAACCCTTTACCGCCCAGTCCGCCTTTGTCTACCCACAAGAAATCCTCAGAAGAGGTAAGTTTTACCCAGTTATTTTATTGTCGCGGCAGTTATTATTATTGTTATTATTACTGTTTTGATTATTTTTAGGTTCAAGTGGTCCAAGGTAGGGACATCTCCCGAATCCTCTTGGGGATAGAGATAAAAGGACCCCGGATATGGAAACAATGGCGAATGGTACAGGGAGGAATGTTTCATGATATAGACATTTATCTGAAATTTCAAAAGCAGCGATGGGAACGTGTAAACAATGTCCAGCCCGGACCAGTTATTATTTTCCCTTATTTTGATGTACCGCAATCCTTGGGATATCCACGGTATTTTCTTCAAGGATGTGTGTGGGTGTATACTTTTATAAGAACGTATTCCTGTATTCAATATTGGGCTTCACGTGTTTCAAATGGCCTGCTTTGGGTAAAATTGTCTGGAGGTTCCCCCACGGTTTACAGGAAGAACTCACACCATCTGCAAGAATGCTGGCAAATATATTGTCCTGCAGATATTTGCCCAGTGTTTGGTCTGGATGTTACTTGCAGATGTGTATCTCTACCGGACTTGCCCGCTTACAAGAGCTATGGTAAACACGGCTGAAGGGGGGTGTGATCTACTGCTTTATCCTTCATACTTTGTATTTTACTCCATTTTTTTACTGCTTTTTATTCGCATTCTAGTATTGGACTTTGTGATAACTCGGTGTCATAATACCAAGTCACCGGGCCTGGATAGTTCCCACCCCTTCCTTTGTGTATGTTTTTTATATCGCTAGTTACCCACCTGACTATTCAATGTACAAATTGATAAAGGCAGCCGAATAGCGACGGTATACTAACAACCTCCCATCCCATCTCTTTGCATTTCCATTGTACTCTTTTGTACCGGCTTTTTTGTTTGTTTGTTTGAACATAATGTTTCCCCGACAGATTCTCCTGGATCCGTACAACTACCTGTTAGCCAACCCGGGCAAGTCCTTTCGCACGAAATTTATCCAAGCGTTTGACTATTGGCTTCAAGTACCGAAAGCCGACCTAGAAATCATCACCAATGTGATTGACATGTTACACACGGCGAGTTTGCTCATTGACGACGTGGAGGATGATTCCCAGTTGCGTCGTGGAATACCGGTAGCGCACAAGATATTCGGAGTTCCGGCGACGATTAACTCGGCCAATTATGTCTACTTTATGGCATTGCAGGAAATTCTTAAAATAAAGAAGCCGGAGTTGGTGACGGTGTTTACCGAAGAAATGTTGGCGTTGCACGAAGGTCAGGGGATGGACTTGTACTGGCGAGATACGCTGACCTGTCCCGGGGAAGACGAGTATTTGACGATGGTAGCCAACAAGACGGGGGGCTTATTGCGCTTGGCGGTGAAATTGATGCAGCATTGTAGTGCTTCGGAGGTGGACTATGTTGAGCTGGTGGATAAGTTTGGTATCTATTTCCAGGTGCGTGATGACTATATGAATTTGCGGTCGACGGCATATTCGGATAACAAGGGTTTTTGTGAAGATCTCCAAGAGGGTAAGTTTTCGTTCCCAGTGATTCACAGTATTAATCAGAAGCCGGACGACCATCAGCTCAAGAGTATTTTGAAGCAAAAGACTACCGACTCCGACGTCAAACGGTACGCCTTACGCCTTATTGAAAATACCGATTCGTTCCAATATACGTTGGAGTTCTTGGCCCAGCAGGAAACCGACATTCGTGCTACTATTAAAAAACTCCAGGGCAACCCTTACTTGGAGAAGGCCTTTGATATGCTGTGTCAAGGTTGCCAAGTGCCCGCATCGAAGTAGTACACTCTATATCTAGCTGGCAGTTGTCGTGGATATTTCTGGGTAACTTGCTGTTGACTAGTAATTTTGCCTCGTTCCTATATTTTGACTTTGATTGAGTTGACATCCCCCCTCCCCTTTCCTTGTAACATTGCCACTGAAATAGGTATTTTGCCTGTATGTTTAACATTCTTACTATTCTCCTCTTGTCTGTATATAACTATCCCCCACCTCCTTTATATCTTCGCGAGCCTGTTCTTTTCTTATCTATTGTCTATGTTTGATGCCATTGTCTTTTCCTGCCTATGTATACTGGCATTCCTCTATATCCTATATTATACTGCCCGACATAAACTTTCGATTGTTTCAGATGTCGGGATTAGGTTCCTGTTCCTTTGCGCCTAGTTCAGCTAAAGTTTACTGGGAAAATTGCCCAATAAATAACCTCCAGGCTTTGGAGTTTTTAATAGTCCCTAGGGAAATGATGGTTAGGATGTAACCTAATCCAGACAAGTCGATTAGTAGTCTTTCGGTCCTTACTCCGCGCCGCATATCACATGAGGACCAATTCATTCGTAAGAATTGTGTCTTCCCCTGCGCCACTGTTGTTTCGTACCAATAATAAACAAGATGGTTAAACTCTATTATCGTTACTTTTGGTTATGGTGGAAAAGATGTAACATGATAAGGGAAATGCTATATTATGTAGTGCGTTTCCGGATTCCTTATTGGTGCCAGTTGCAAAAGAAAAAAAATATAGGCGATCAACATAAATCTATTTTCTTCGTTTACATATATTTTTCATACGTTTTTTTTGTGGACATTTCCCAATTGCTTTTTTTTCTTTGTTCTTATTATTTTTTATTATTACTTTCGACATTTTTTTTAAACATATTTGATTTAGTAATGTTCAACTCTCAATCCCCTTTGGCGCCTATGTTTCAACATTCTACCTCATCCATAGGTATGAATTCTCAACCAGCGGATCCCAACGTGTCCATGCTGTCACAGTCCGCCGTCGGTAATGATTTAGTACTACCCACGACAACAAGTCCGCTATTGTCCCTATACAATCCGGCTGCCCAGACTGGTCTAGTCCAGGAATTGAATAACAATCATAACAACCCCGGCCAACCTACATGTCATAATACTGCTCAACAAAACACCACAATGTATCCATTGAGATCACAGCCCACGGCGGGTGCGAAGAGCTCCCCTAACCTTGCGGCTCCTTTGGACAATTCGCTTAATCATCTATCACAGTTGTGGTCGGGTGCTTCCCAACCCGCTACAACGACCCATGCGCCCCATGTCCAATCTACCCTAACTACGTACGGACAAACAGCACAGGACGCCAGTTTTCAAGCGGTACAATCCCTTCGTGAGGACAAAGGGTCCACTCCGCAATACCTACCGTCGTTTTTGTTGGGTGGAGCGGTAGCCCATCCGACCAGCTCCCCCGCGAATTTGGTCACTCGGGACGTGAGTTTTTTCGGGACGTCGCCTTATGGGGATAACGCGTCTTCCCGTCGACTTGTGGAAACTAGTCCCGGTACTAGCCAAGGATTCCGTTCTCCGTCGGAATCTACCCAGGGGTTACTCCAGGGTCGCAATCCTTACGGTCCACCGACGTTGCAACGACGGCTTAGCGCGGGTAGTGGGTTCGGGCATAATGATATGCTTACTAGTCGACGCAAAAAGGAACTTATTCCTATGGATATGGTTACCGTCATTGATGATATTCCGCCGGCGGCCACTTTGGATGATTTGGCTACCCATACTACCATACAAGGGTCGGGTCAGTCGGCCGTGGCGGCGAATGATCTACCTGCGAATTCCGCGATTCCCCCACCTACCAGTTCTTCTGCTATTTCGAATTCGACGGTGCCGGTTCCCGATACGGTATATTCTACGGTACCCATTCAAAGCTTGGAGCAACATGGGTATAAAGTCACCGTGTTTGGATTTCCCCCCGCGGCCGCCCAGGCTGTGTTGCATTACTTTCAAACATTTGGTCAAGTGATTACCTGTACGATGCCTACTGATAATGCCAATTATGTGACGCTCGTGTATGCCCAACCCGAAGAGGCCCATCGGGCTCTGCTTTGTAATGGTCAGATTATTGGGGATAACGTGATGGTGGGGGTTAAAACCGGTAACCAACGGACTTTGGAATGGATAGAGAAGCACAAAGGGCTGGGTGGACTGCGGAAAAATATGGAGGAAAGTGCCCAAAAGATTAGTCCATCCAAGTTGGCCCGTGGTGCAGGGGATTTTTTTCGGGCATTAACCGGCGGTCTTGGCGCTCATTCCCAACAACAACAACAGTCAGTGGGCTCTTTGGGAAATAATTCCATATTGTCTTCAATGGTGCAGGAATCCGGGGGTAACCCAGTGAATGGCCAAACTGGTACAATGTCTACCACTTCACCGACTTTGGATACCTCTACGCAGTTCCGCATGTCACCGTTTAATAACAATACCCAACAACAACAACTTTCGGGTGAAAATGCCAACCTTCCCGGACGATCGTTACAACAACAGGCCCTTTTGGCGTCACATTACCAAGCAACCACGGGTTCGCGACCCGGCGACACGTCATTCCTTTCCACTTCCCAGTTAGGTCCCGTGGCCCAACCCTCTCAGAGTAATACCACCTTATTACGTCAACCTACCGAGGGTATAGCCACCAACGGTCGTACATCTTCTTCACCATTTGGCCAACTCTTTGGGGAATCTCAACAGGACCAACTACCGCGTTCGTCTCAGCCATTAGGTTCCGGGTTTTCACCTTTATTTCCCAGTGCCACCAACCGTAGTACTACTACAGCGGGAGCGATATCACCCCACCAGACACACAATGCAAGTGGTGGTGCACGTTCGACGCGGGGAGAAAGTTTTGACCCGGTTCCTTCGTACCAACTTTCATTTGCCCGTAATTCTCAGTATAACCCACCGGTTGATACCCACACCCATCGGAGTTCTTTAAACGGTAGTGTTGGCAGTGTTAGTAACAGAGTTGTTGAAGAAACCAGTGCCAAACGTCGTAATTCCTCTTTGGGACCCAGAGCCGCGCCGTTACCACCAGCATTACGTAAATCAGCCGACGCTAAAGAAATGCATATTAAACCTATTAAATTGCAACCCCTGGCTGACAAGGGTGATGAGGGTAGTACAGGGCAAACGGGTACCAATTCGCGAAATGGTTTATGGCAGTCGGCCGTAGATGCCATTTTTGGCTGGTAAACAGTGGCGTGTATTTGAGCTGGTTTATCCGAATTTTAGTTTACTCTTTTTCCTCCCTTTTCCATTACGCTGGTTATATCACTCGCTGAACAAATTGTGACTTTGCTACCGAGTAAAAGATTTTATGGCTAGTAATATTTTGTATTTTTTTTACTTTGTTGCTACGCGCATCAATAAACACTGGTTTAAGACTCGGTCTAATTGGCATTACAGAATAAGATACCTTTCGTATTCGTTACTGATTGTATTATTTAGCAATGTCCGAGGAAAGAGGCGCATATAAAGAAAACAATAGATTCAAAGGAATGTTGAACAAAACAAATAAATATTTTAAATACTGGCGTGATGTATAGCTGGACAGGCTGGATGTATAGAAATACAAACGTGGCGAAATAATTGATGTCCTGTAGCAAAAAATAAATAAATAAATGATTCGTAGCAGAGATAAATAATGAAGAGGAAACATGGTTATAATCTTATGGTAAATAAACCGAAAAGCCAGAAACATCTTGGTTATTCTCCATATTTCAACGGAATGGATGCGTATCGCTAACAACTGATGAAACACAGACATTACCGCAGATGTAAAAGAAAGTAATTGATAACTCCAGTGTAAGTGTCCAATATCAAAGCCCTGGTGAAAGAGGTGGTATTGGAATGGACATTGAATAGGAATTCCATTATGAAAACGGTAGGTGTTATTCATCAGTCCGCTTTGGTCGCGTGCGTTTGTGAGGAGGTTCAAACAGCAATTGACTCCAATTCAGGGTATTAGAGTCACCGGTAAATAAACGACGTTTAAGTGAATCGGATGAAATCAAAGTTGTGGCAAGACCTGGTCCACCATTGCCCATCATGATATCGCCATCCATAGTCGCAATATCCTGACCCTGTGGCAAACCCCGTGCTTCATTCAACAAAGGCGGATGAAATGTAAACTGATGGCCATGAGGAGCAAACGACGGAGTGGTTGTAGACTCGATATGATTATCGATATGATCAGACGGTTGAGGTTGTAAGTGGCCAACGGTAGACCGCATGGTGGAATCTCCTACATTTCCGGTAGAAACCGAATAGTGATGGGAACCGTCCATCGACACCAGACCCGACTGACCACTAGCTCGTACTTCGTCACTTACTATCTGTTCAGTTCTCGCGGAACTCGTCAACGACGACATTGCTGACTGGTCTTCCCCACCTGCAACTGAAGACGGCTGGTCTAGCTCCTGCTGTCTCATGCTAACAAATTTAGCCACTTCGTCCCATGTCACCGGAATACGTTGGTCAATCACGGCGCCCGACTCTGTTGGCAAATGACTAGACAAGAACGCTACAAATTCATCAAGACATTGTTGGTAACCCGCTCGGTAAGCACGGCGATTTTGCGCCTGTGCCTTTTTGTACAGGTCAGTAACGCTCAGGGCCGCTTGACGGAATACCAGTGAAAGTTGGTGATCGTCTTCTTCGGTCGGGTCTTGGGCTCGGCCGGGGTGGTTAGGGCGGTACATTATAACGAATGGAATTTTATATATATATATATATATAAGTAATAAATACTCGGGTTTGGTGTTGATTGTGGTGATGGCGAATCTGTGGAAATTAAATCGAACCCAGAATAGAAAGGTTGAAGTGGATACTATTACAAAAACGTATTACTCGGAAGGCCGCTTTCTTTCATTACCACCGAGAATGCATTACTAGACAAGACTCAAGTATAGCCAAAAAAAAAAGTTTTATAAAGCAGCGAAAAAGAAAAGGAAAAGTAGACGAAAAAGAAAAGACTTGGTTACAAAATTGCCTTTGGCGTACCAAAATATTTATTTATTTGCACAGACCCATTACATGCTACTATAACTGGTGGAAATGAAAGTGTGGGTGTGTCTGGTGGGGGGTTTTTATATCCCACGGAAAGCCCGACGCTGCCCAATCTCTGCGGGATTTCGGCGGATAATATCTCGGGCAACAAAAGTATATTGTGAAATGGCATCGGCTGTGGTTAAAGAATGTATCTTTATAAATGGGGGTGTACGCTATTTTTCTATTGTGGAAATAGTGGGCCTTTTGATGCTTGAAAGAGATCGTACTCGGTGGCTGTGCCACACCTTGTGTGTGATTCCTTCAAGGCGTGTGGTCGCTACTAAACAAAACATGAATCAACCACATAGTGTCTTCTCGGTTGTGTATCAAAAATTACCACCTCCGTAGTGGACCATGGCCAAACAAAGTTTATCCCTCCCCTTCCCCCCCCCCACGGTGTGTATTGTTTAACACAGGGTCTGCTGATCCAACTGCCCGAATTTTTTTTTCTTAATTTTAAACAAAAAACTAGACATTTTTTATACATTTTTTTTTCAAGTGCATGCGACGTATTTGGTTTAACGGCTCCATTTCGACAAACATGACTTCCAAACAAAAGCAACTGGGCATTCGGGCCTTTCTTGTGGCCAACCGCACTCCAGCTTCTACCCATGCGGAGTCGTCTACGCCTACTTCACCATTGGTCGCATCGATTCTAGAGGAAAGAGCTACTACCGATACCAAACAACACCCGGATCGACCTTCCATAAAAGCAAAGTTCAGTATCAACCTCACTTTGAACAAACCAACTTCTCCAAAGTCAACAAAGTTTCAAACTCGACATACCCCTAAGAAAACTTCCCGCCGTAGCAACCCAACCGTCGACCACAAAGGTCTTGCGGATAGCAACAACGATAATGACGAAGAGGACGACTCTGTGCTGGATATCCGACAAGAACTAGACGATTTAGATACTAGTGCCATTATTTCCAAACGTCATCGTTCCCGTCGTCAGGTCCCAATCTCTCGTGTAAAACAACACCTGCAAAGGTCCTCCAAACGACCGATATCAACGGAATATTCCGACCAAGACGAGCCCTTGCTTTCGGGTATGGCAAGTGCTTCTCCTCGCAAACGAGCAGCCACTTCGTTTAGAAACCGACATATTGTATCAGAATCAGAATCGGACTCGGACTCGGACTCGGATTTGGATTTGGATTCCTATACCGATACCGATGCCCATAGAAAATCGTCGAGGGATTCCAAGGGTCTTACGAATACCCAGAGTTCGGTACATCCTAAAGGGTCGACTGAAGATTGGATTGACAGTCAAAGCACTCATGGTACCCAAATGACTAAAATGGAATCGATTGAATGTACCCCCTTGGAAAAGGACGAGGACGACCTAGATGATTTTATTGAGTATGACGAGCCCCCTACGGATATTACTGTTTTACATTCCCTCGCGACGACAGAGCATCACCATCATCATCATCATCATCATCATCATCATCAATCGGGGCCTTTAGAACGTCGTCAACCGGAGTCTTCACTACCTTTGGAATTTATGGCGAGTACCACCCAATCCATACAAGTGAACATCAAAATTCTGATCCAGTACATTGTCCATTTGGTAGTTCATGGTGAAATTGCCGACCAGCTGGACGAAACCCAACAGCATTATTTCGAATCAGCGTACCAGGCGGTAAACCGTAAAGTGCAGGGGGTTAAAGAAAGTTTAGTTTACAGCAGTGCCTGGCGTCCTTGTTTTAAAGAATCCCTTCGACGATATCCCCAGTACACCAGTCAGGTGAACTTATTTCCAAGCGAATGCAAAGGGTGTCATTTTACTAATCGCAAAGCCAATTCGGACGTGAGGTTAAGTGGGCCTAGCTATGACATCGATTCGTTGGCGAATACGGTACGGGCTGCTTTGGTTAGTTATCATCCGTGGCAATTTGCCCAAAGGGAAAGCAAGGACAAATTGGTCAATTACTTGCTTTGGTGTGGTATCCAAAAGCGGCTTGAAACTGACCTCAACCCCTTGGATACGGACGCAGTAAACACTCGACCTGAGGAACCCCCTGGTGAATATTCCTTGGGTTGTCATTGCCATACTCGTAGTGCAGTGTATCATAAGATGCACCACTTCATGTTTCGACTTAGTCATTCTATACTGGACATGATCAAATACGCCATTGTACCTTTGAAACTCGTCGAATCGTCCTCGGGTGATGTACCGGCATTGGAAACTCTGGTGAGCCATGCGGAAGTAATTGTCGACTGGTTAGAAACATCCAATAACATGCAGACGGTAAGTAAGAATGCCCTTTGTAGGTGTATCTAGATAATTCGGTTGGTGCTTACCCAGAGTTTCGTTTCATGGCAACAATATGGTGACTAATGAGTTTACTCGGTTATTGATATATATATATATATGTGTGTGTGTGTGTATGTCATTTTTTTGTTTTGAAACGTTGGATCTGTTTGACCCCTTTATATCTGTCGTTTTAGACCTGGAGTTATTATGAGCAATTAATGGGTGAAGCGGAAAGGTACGCCAACACTAACGATAATGACTAGCCCTTTACGTTGCACGTAATTACCTTGCTCTCTATCATCATTCACAGCAATAAATTTTTTTTTACACACGAAAAAATACCCATGTGTTTCATTGTATCTATAATATTTCAACAGTGCTTACGAAAAAATATACACATCACGTGATTTTTAATTCACGTGAGCATTGCTTTCCGTCCACAAAATTTTTTTTTTTTTTCCTGGAACGGATAAATTTTTTTTAGAGAGTGTCGTATAAAAGGTGTATTCCTTGCCCACTGCTAGTACGTATTATCAACGTTTGGTTCCTGATTGTATTTATACTTTTGAATTTCTTTTAGAGTGTTGAGATAGTTAATATTTTGAATAGAGTGTAAGTAATTATCTGTAAATGGTTATGGTCAAATAAGGCTTTAACAACTTTGCGGACGGTTTTTTAATGATGATAACTTTTTACCCAAAATTATGTTTGTGAGTTCATATTCATGAGCAATGAACGTTACTTTACATGCAACACCAGCTGATCCATCGTCAGTCAAAGTTTTTTTTTCACACTGTGGTC
>JAOPJG010000074.1:0-48722 GCA_027478255.1 Dispira simplex | reverse complement strand
CAGGATTACAAGGATAATGGGAATTTTCAAGTAGGGCCGGGGAAGTGGCGGTCGAAAAGTGAAAGTGCCTTTTTTTTTAAAAAAAAACATCCTAAAGCAGATGTGCTCTCTGAATAAAGGGAAGACGGTTGAAATACCACTCTGTGAATTCTGTTATAGGAAGGAGCATTTGGGACAAAGACAAAGCTGTGCTATGCGCCACTGTTTTCCACCGAGTGGTATACAAGGCACCTTTAATATAATAACTCAAAGGTATTCCCGGGCATCAAGTCAAAAAAGTATCAGTTTAAATTGCAGCCATTAAGCCAGTAATAGAACGTAAATGTTCAGGTTTATTAATAACAGACATATTGTAAGCAGTATTTTGGATTTTGTCTCTAAGAGGACAAAAAAGGACACCATTTTAATACTCTGGCCAAGGGACTGTTGTCAACCACATCTAACCCTTTAACAATTAGCCACCAGGGTGTCAAACACTTGGGGCAGTTGACCTTCCTTGGCAGCGGCTCTCAACTTGTCGGCCAATTCGGCCATGGCTTCGGGGGTCTTGTGTTTGGCAAACAGCTTATCGAATTTGTTAAGCTGGGCTTCCATAAGAGTAGCCGACACACGGGTGGCGGGATTCACAAAGTAATTGTTAGCAGAAGCTAATTCCTTGATGGTAACCTTGTGGGTACGGATAACACGACGCATTTCTTCCTTGGCCTTCTTTTCTTGCTGACGAGCGGTTTTGGCTTCGGCTTCCTTTTGCTGAGCCAATTTCTTGGCTTCTTCGTCGGCCTTCTTCTTAGTCTCTTGGGTCTCCTTAGTGGATGGCGCTGCTTTCGCGTTCTTGGCCTTGCCCTTGTTCTTACGCGCCATCCGGGCTTCCCGGTCTTCTTGACGGAATTTGATCATACGAGGATCCACCTTGACGGCCTGGTCCACCAACTGACGCAAACGGGCATTGTCCTCATTCTTGCGACGGGCTCGCTCCGCACGGTTCTTCTTGTCCATCCAACGCTTATTGTCCCGGTTATCCGCACCTTCCGCATCCTCTTTGTCCAAGTACTCAAACGTACGCCATGAGTTGATGCCGTACCAGAATTCGTAAAAGGCTTCCACCTGAGCACGCGGGGTGTCCATGTCACCCAACATAGGTACAGGTTGTTCCTTGGAAAAACGGGCCTCGCGCTCAAACACTTTACCGTAAACATCGAAAAAATCGCCCTTGAGCTTAGCCGGCGGAAGACTGTCGTCAAGCTCAGGATCGACGGAATCAAACTGCATCCGTTTAACAGGATCAGTCAGAATCTCGTGGGCCTTTTGGATACACTTGAAGAACCGGTCGTCGTGGATATTACCGCCCGCTGCCTTCTTATCAGGATGGTGACGAAGTACCTTGCGGTGGAACTGCACCTTGACATCTTCGGCAGTGGCCCGGTAACGCAACTTGGACAGCCCCAGCACCGCATAATGGTCCTGATCCTTCCAATCCTTGGGATCCATATCCAACAATTCTTCATCTTCGTCTTCATCGTCATCGTACTCGCTACCGTGCACAACAGTGGAAGCACCCGCAGCCACTCCAATTTTATCTTGTTGTTCGGCCAAGGACAAATGATCCCGACTGGTCAGGGTTTGCGGATCCGCGTGCTGAAATTGCAGAAAGGCCTGTACGCGTTGGCCCACTTGGGCAATGGTTTGTTCGGCAAACTCGGTGAGTTTGGCATGAACACTGCTGGTCTCACCGGCGTTCCAACTCTTTGGAAGAGCCGGTAGCACCAATTGCGAAGTTGTCATTTTTAAACGAAACAAGAAAAAAAAGGAAATTGGAGTCAAGTAAAAACCAGTGAAAAACGAAAGCGAGCTATTCAACAAATTCCGCACCAATAAAAATTTTAACTGGAAAAAAAGTGTCGAGTCTTCCTGTTTTTCCTTGACGTAGCCGCTATTAAAAAAAATATAAAGTGTATAAAACGCACTGTGATTCGTAGGAAATAAAGAAACACAACGGTCACTTTGCTGCTATTGGCCCCAGTCAATGGTTTCATTGGTGGGATACAGTGGTGCATTCCATTGGTTCAACAGAGACCCTTCTTGTGGCTGCAAAATTGGAAGCTGAAGTTAAGCAGTTGAAATCGTACCGCTTGTCCTCCACATGACTTCGCTTCCCCTTTCGGGAAAAGTAGCCATGATTAGTGACCGTATCCGTCGACATTCGTCATTGTGGCTCCCTTTTTCTTTCCATTATGGAATTCTCTACTCATCCTCTCTCACATTTAAAGACCGTGTAGTGGAGACGTTGGACAGCTCTAAATCTTTATAACCATCATTCCTAATTATGTGATTATTTTCTCAGCGTTACTCTTACCATATCCAACATTCCTATAGAAAAAATAGGACCAGATATCAAAAATATTGAGGAATACACTCCCCCCCCCGTTTTGAAACGCATAACCTTCATATGGGTGATTTTTTTTCTACTATATAGAGATTTGGAGTAAAAAATGTACCAGATAAATTTAACCAATAGGATGTTGTGAGCGACCCATTCGAGTTCGGCGGATTTTTTTACTATATAGTCGAAAAAAAACTACCCATATGGCAAAGGTAACCCAAATGGGTAATTCCTTCTCAACCCTATGACGAAATAATTCACCAGGGTTCATCAGGGGTTTTTATTTTTTGGACTATAGAGCGTTTTGGAGCAACGTTGTACCAACTACAAATTAACTAGTAGGATGCTATAACAGATCCATTCATCACTAGTTATTTTTCGTTATAGTCAAAAATAATTACTAGCCATATCTCTCCTACAAAAGCCCTACTAATTTAATTGTAATTACTATATTTTTTTTGCCAGAATCACTATAGGGTTAAAATGAAGCCACCTGTATGGGTGATTATTTTTTCACTATATGGGAGGTTTTTTTCCACTATATAGAGAAAAATCCGCCAAATTTGAATGGGTCTCTCACGAAAACCTATTGGTTAAATTATATCTGGTACATTTTTTACTCCAAATCGCTCTATAGACGAAAAAAAATCACCCATACAACTTCTATGGTTAAAAGGACTTGTATCACAAACACTCATGACATCAACGCATGCGTACTCTCTCTCGTTTTTGATCCACCAGCTATCATTCCCCTACATATCCCCTCCCCACCAGATCGTCTCTTTTCCGAGTTTAACGCCTAGTAAATATTGAACAGGGGTATCCCCAACCTTCCGATAAGGTTGTAGTACAACATTTCGTATACGATTCTGGCCAATAGACGCTCCTACGACAGCGTGTAGTCGGCCAGCATGAACAACCGAGTATTTCTCGCTTTCCGCCCCGCCCCATTGCTTCCTTCGTTTACTGGGTAGTCTATCTGGACATAGGTATCGTGTACAATATATAGTGTTCTATCGCACCGTCAAGGTTACCCCCCTCATCCAGTAGCTACTTTAACTTATCGTAAATTCATCCTCTTAACCTTGCTAGTCCTTCTGCAATATCCTTGAGGTTCCCGCGTCTTTTTCTTGGTCTTTATCAAACCATTTGTCGTTGCTAAAACTCCGCTACTGCCTTGGTATTATCCACCCCACCGCTCTCATCCTCCCGAGTTGCCAACTACCATGAACAACCTTGTTTTCATCTTTGGTATCCTCAGTGTGGCCCTGTTGCAGGCCACAGCATTGCCAGGTACTTCTTCCTCCACCGATCCGAATAATGGAGATTTGAAGCACTTGCTAATGAAACAATTCGCTGAACAAGACGGCCTTTACGACAATTTCGTGGGAGAAGTGCACAGGAATTTCGATGCCAGTCCGGTTTTGATCGATCCTAATCAGGATATCCAGTTGAATCCATGGTGTGCTGGAGCAGTTGACGGATGAGGAAAAAGAGGTAGGTGTAAAGTGGATACACAAAGGGCTGTATTAAGATATATTGATATGTTTGGGTATAGCACCGCGGACATGAGTATTACGAATTTTAAGTTGCAGTTCTATGCAATAGCAGGTGCAGGTCAGGTTATTACCCAAGGGTGTAATTTATCGCACAAATGCAACTGGACTATCGCGAAAAACTATTCTAATGTATAAGTAATATGGGCCATATCTATATTCACGGCTTTTTTTATTTCGTGTATTTTGCTATCCCAGAGTAAAATGGACCTATTTGTACAATCACTGTGTGTGGTCAAAGATCCCCGTCAATCCGTTAAGCGACTACTGGCGGCGCTGACCAAGTTATCTCCCGAGAAGTTGGTACCCTACGTGGCGGATATGTTAAAACGGTGGGGCTACATCGTACACAAGGATTACCAAGCGGTACTCGGTCGGAAAGGCAACTTCGACGAGGACATTAAAGACCTGGAGGAATGGTATTCAGTCCGATCCTATTTAATGGAAGCTTCTGGGGAAACCGATCGCACTCTGGATCTACTTCAGCGTAAATCCAATCTACAATTTCCCAAGGGCCATTTCAACAAGGATGTATACCCCATGTTGAATGGCCAGTTTGAGGTCAATTGGGTCAATATATTCGAAATTTCTGACTTGGAACTGTTGCGATTGTCGCCGTATCTATTGACGCTTAAACACGGGGAATTATCTGAGTTGCGATATTTATTCTTATACGTATGGGGAGTATTACGCAAAAATGATATGCTCAAGGGACCTGATTCAGTACTGGGACCGGTGGTGAATTCCTACCCCTTTTATTTCCGTACTGACTTGAATATTTTCGGTACTTCGGTAGATCAACTTACAAGTGTATGGAATAGGAATTTCCATCATCTAAAAGGCATCATGGATGCTCCCTATTTTCTGGTGATTTCGCTGCTACCCGGTAATTTCGAAAAGTTGGATGAAGCCTTGGGGATGTACAAGAGTGAATTGGAACCTATTGCAGCACAGGCTAAAAAGGAAATTGCCATCCTTCTGTATTCTTTGGCCCAGCACTTTTTCCCTCGCCTCCAGGAAATTGTTGAACAAGTACTCACCAGATTCCTAGATGAAGGTGATTTTCAACAGATGAAGTACTTGTTTTTCGAGAAGAGAAAGCGCGAAACCCGTCCAGTGTTTGAACACGGTTCAGTGACAATCTTGAGTGAGTTTGTACGGGTTCTAGGTAATGAACAAGTTGAAGTGGCCATGATTAACATACTTCCCTTGACCTAGGTTAGTGGCCATGAACGGTGTATTTTTCCACTGCGTTTTTTATCAGTGGTTTCACTAATTAAAGTGTATCTCGCCCAAGGCAAGTTGACATAGTCTTCTTCATTTATCTCTTTAATTGTGCTTTTTTTCTTCTCTGTTTTTTCACTAATGACAGTGCAATTTATTGAAAAGTATATTCTTTTGATTAATTGTAGGAAGACCCCACGAACGAGCATCGATATTGCACAGCATTGGGAGATCAGTAAGTGATTAAATGCTTTCTTTTATCTAGTAATAGTGTAAAGAAGGAGGATAGTTAAAAAGCAGCTCATCATTTCTCAGTTGGCCATATGTGGCAGGGTGCAGGAGCATGATGTGTGGCAAAGTAAGTGTTTCTCACTTCAGGCTTGGCTGCTTAATTGCTCCAGCATGTCTCACCATTTTCAGCGGGCTAGTAATATCCAGGGTTTTCCTCTATTTTTACAATTTCTCTGTGGATTGCTTCTCGATGGCATTCTTCAAGTCATCAATTTGCCACTTCATTTCTTGTTTCTGTTTTAATGTTCCTTTTCTTCCCTAATACCATACAACACAGTAAACCACTGCCACTAGAATCACCAGCTTAAACACACATTACTACCCTCCCAACCATTACCTTTTTCGTTTTACATTGTCGACATTTACTTACCATGTATAGCTTTGAAGGACAGTTCAAGTCGAGACGACCCATCAATTTGGGTGGTACACTGCAACACGATAAGAAAGAACTCTTACGTCGAGCCCAGCAAGAACGCAAAGCCCGCGAGGAAGAACGACGGCGTCACCGGGCAGCCCTCACCTTACAGGCCCGATTTCGAGGCCGACACGCCCGGGTCCATTTGCGACAACAATGGCGGCAGGACTGGGATGATCAACGGCGGAATGGAACCCCAATAAGTAAGGAAATTCTGTACCAGTCTTGGTTAACTTTGCTATATTATTATAAACCCATGATGACCGACCAAGAGCGTTTACGGGATGTGTGCACCATGGGGTTTTCTGATCCCAACCTGACAATTTCTACTTTGCGTCAGTGGCAATCGGTGCTTTCGTCGACCGCTCTAACCCGGTTTTTACTCGTGTTGGGCCAGGCGGTGGTAACTACGGCGTCGTCGGTCCCGATGGACCTGGTAACCCTGCGTGTTTGGATTACTACTTTGAATAATGCGTTGCAGGCCCTTATTACGGTCTATCCTCACCGGCACCCTATGATAGCAGCGGTGCTCAGGAATGCTACTCGCAAGGAATTATTGCGGGATTTAACAAGTGCTATAATCAGTTTAAGTGACCAGGAGTTATTCGATGACGCTCACAGTGTATTCCGGGTTCTCGCGCAGTGGTTGAATTTGGCCCGTGGCCAAATTGCTATCACTGACCAGCATGATTTCGACCAGGCCTTGGTGACTGACGTTTTCGCCATGTACAACTTTCCTTTGGATCAGAGTGCCGATCTGGCCTTTGTTGGTTCGGTTCAACCTGTGTTTGAAACTCTGATTAGCGTATTGGGCACTAATTTTACGTCCGATGCTGGGATATCCCTGAATTTTACCCAACGAATTATCCTACTGCATAATTTGGTGGTTTTACATGAGCAGGTTACGGTACGTACACCTCTAACGACAGATCTACTGGTCGGGTATGTTACTTCCCTGTGCTACTTGTTAAGTCATTTACCAGACCACAGAGTTCCAGCCGTGGATAACGCTAATGCGAAAGAACAGGTCGTGCCGTTTCCGTCGGAATACGTTACCCAATGGTCAGCCACTCTACCTTTACTGTACCAGACCCAGTATATTTCCCGCCTTGACCCACTACGAGTCAGTCATTCAACTCTATACTGGCGTTGGCTGGCCGCATTGGTCATCACTTGGTCCGCCGCAAAATCATCTGTTCTCCACTACCTCTTGTACCAATCTTCGGACTCTATCGTTTCGGTCCTTTGGAACACCCTCACGGCTAACCCTATACTGTCCCGGCTGACAGGTTCCAGTCAGCTCACTAACCTGTCCCTACTGACGGACCACGTGGAAGAGTTGGGTCCTTTTTGGGATCTACTGTATTTATTGGTCGAGCTGGTACGCCGGTATATGCTTACCTTGAGTGATAATCAGTTAGACCAAGTAAGGGGTAATTCATTACTCGGCGTTCCGCTAATGGAATTGGCCTCCCTCGGTCGAAACCTGTCATTTACCATGTTATGGAATCCGCAATTTTTAGCGAAAGCGGCATCTACGCGGGTATCCATGGTTCTTACCGTGGAACAGTTGGGTCAGTCACTTGTGCAACTCACCCGACAACTGCACGACCTTAATAGTCGTGCACTGTTTATGGACGCCGAAAGGTGGATGGTCCAACCAGTGGTCGATGTGGTATCGTACGCCCACCGACTAGCCGAGTGCCATTTACGTATCGAAGCCTCGGAATCCGACACGGAAGACCAAACAGAGATTGAGGACGAGGAAAATGAGAATGAAAGCAATGGTCCTACGCGTGGAAAGAACGTTACTACACTTTCCTCGCCCGAACAGTTGGGTATGGTACTCCGACAGGCTAATCAACACGCAGATGCCCCGCAGATGGTACCCCAATTGAATCATGACACTGTCGCCTTGTACCAACCCGTTATGGTGAACCCCAGTGGTAGTGGAGACTCGCGTCACCCGACATCAGAAAAATCTGCATTCACCAGCGTGGATATTGCCCTGCAGGCCCGGTGGAATGTTTTGACTCAACTGCCCTTTGTGGTTCCGTTTGAACACCGGGTGAAAATATTCCGGGAAATGATCCGACTCGATCAATACCAAAATAATATTGCCACGTCGCTACCGGCCTACCGGGTGGAGATCCACCGTACCCGGGTGTTTGAAGACGGATTTGAACGACTTAACCCACTGGGCCCGGGGTTAAAACAGCGTGTCGCCATTTCGTTTGTGGACCAGTACGGTTTGACTGAGGCCGGTATCGACGGGGGTGGAGTATTTAAGGAATTTTTTAACTTACTCACTAAAGAGGCGTTTAATCCTCACTACGGGTTTTTCTTGCACACCTCCAACCAAATGATGTATCCCAATCCTCAGGCCCATTTTCGTCAGCCAACCCAACTGGAATATTATTGCTTCCTGGGTCGGATTATTGGCAAGGCACTTTACGAAGGAATTGTCATGGAGGTGCAATTTGCGGCATTTTTTCTGAACAAGTGGCTCGGCAAAACTAACCATGTAAACGATTTAGCCTCGTTGGATCCGGTCCTCTACCAAGGTTTGATGCAACTTCGGGCCTACCCGGGTGATGTAGAAACGGATTTCGGTCTGAATTTCACCGTTAATACCGATGATCTGGGCACGGTATCTACCGTAAATCTACTGCCCAACGGGTCTGACATTCCTGTCACCCGCAGTAACCGTACCTTGTACATTTACCTCGTATCCAATTTCCGACTCAACGTTCAAATTCACCGTCAATGCCAGGCGTTTTTCCAGGGACTTTCGGATATTATCCCCCCGGGTTGGTTACGATTATTTGACCAACAAGAGTTGCAAACCTTGGTTAGCGGGGCCTCCGCTTCGGTGGACTGCCAAGACCTTCAGCGACACACTGTTTACAGCGGGGACTACCACCCTGATCACCCTGTGATTCAGAATTTCTGGCGAGTGGTGGCCGAATTTAGCGACGATGATATGCACCTCCTAGTCAAATTTATCACCTCTTGCCCTCGGCCTCCGTTGTTGGGATTTGGGGAGTTGGAACCCAAGATTTGTATCCGGAGTACGGAAGGCGATACCGATCGTTTGCCCACTGCTTCGACTTGTGTCAATTTGTTAAAACTGCCGCCTTATCCGGATGAGACCACTATGTGTGACAAATTACAATACTCTATCCGGGCCGAAGCCGGCTTCGATCTATCCTAGAGCTAGTCGAATTCTTGCTTCACTATCTGTTTGTTAATGTCGTTGGATACAATAATGAAAGATTTAGCTGGTGATTGCTTTGCACCTTTGAAAGTTCTGCTGTTGCTAACCATAAATCATGTCATATACCGAATATTGGTTTCAGACAGATTCACCTCCTTTTCATCTGATAAATCACTTTAAAGAATATAATAATGACATGTAAAAGTAATAGTAAGCGTTTATCTCAACCCAATTGCGGCTTTAAGAACAGGTGATTATCTTCAGCCTTGCGAAATATTCCAATATGGTTATATAAATCGACTCGCTGTGATATATAGTATGCATACCTTCTCTTCTCATTGGAAACTGATGCGGCCCACAGACGGATAATGGGATGTCGAAGTAGAAGCAGAAGCAGAAGAAATGGATAGTCATAGTAGAAAAACGTTTCCTCTGAACAGCCACATCCATGCAAAATGTAGGGAGGAAAAAAAATAATAATACTATTAGAGGTTGCCGGTGACAGCATTGATCAACTCGTTTTCGCAGTCACCGTCAATGTTCCAAACCATCACGCCACCTATGTTGAATTGCTTAATGTAATCGCATTTGTGCTTGATACTTTCAGGATCGTCATAGGTAATCATGACACGACTCGCTTGGTCGTACAAGAAGACAGCCTTGGCATGGACGTCCCAAAAACGTTGGAAACTGGATTCGTTAGTTAAATGATGGGTACGCAAATGACGGTAGTCAAAGACACCATCTTCCCAGGTGCCAGGGGGCACACCCTGGAAGGGAACAAAGAGACCACTGGGGTTATCCGGGGAGGCCTGCACGTTGGCAAACCCGCGGCCGTAGAACCCAATTCCCAGTACGATTTTCTGGGGTGGTACCCCCTGGGCCAGATACTCATTGATACTAGTCCAAATGCTGATAGTGGGGTCGTTGGCAGCAGGGGTAAGACAAGAATGATGACCAGTTTGACGGGACCAACTACCTTGGAAGTCGTACGCCATAACATTGAAGAAATCCACGTGCCGGGCCAACTCTTGGAATTTATAATGACGATAAGTACGGGGACTGGCGGACATGGCGGATGTCAAAAGGTAAGGCTGGGGACGCCCCGCCCCCGCAGCATAGAGTTCATCCCGCAACGTCTGCAACAAGGCCACAAAATTTTGGGCTTCTTCGGTACGGGGACCGTCGCCGACCATTCCACCCACCACGGGGAACTCCCAGTCGATATCCACGCCATCAAAATTATACCGACGGACAAAATGACCCACCGACCGGGCAAACCGATGTCGGCTCTCGTCAGTACTAGCCACACTGGCGAACTGACCCGACCAGGTCCAACCGCCAATAGCAATCAACACCTTGAGGTTAGGATTACGACGTTTTATGGGACCGTACGGATGGGTAAGCAGGTTAATACTGCCCTTACAGGGGCCCGGGACGTCACCGGGGTGTTCAATTTCAACGTCGGCCCACGGGTCCCCGAGGGTAATTTCACCGTTGGCGATATTAGCAAAGGAGTAAATTACATGGGTGAGGCGTTCCACCGGGAGGTCGTGTGGAGTGTACTTGCGGGCGTAGATGGACCACGAAGTAAAATAGGCCACGACTTGGCGATGGGTCATGGTGGTAGTGGTAGTATCCAAACGGGTGACAGGAGGAGGTACTTGAGGAGACGGGTGGAAAGACCAATGGAGGAAAAACGAGGTCGGGGGCCAAAATGGAAACAGTAAAAGTTGTATGAGGGAATAAATCAAGACGCCGAGTATCATGATATTTAAAGAGATTGCCAACGAATAAGTGTTCCCCCAAAAACGATAATGGTGTGGGAGTGAAAGAGGTAAAGTGGCACAGAAACGAACCCACCTGTGCCAAGCATCTCCCAATACCCTTATACATTTCTTTGCTTCCAAAATAGTCTGGCAGGACCTAATGCAGTCCTTGGCTGTGCCAATCTCTGTGAATGGTGATGGCGTGTAATCTCTCTATTGTTTAGGTTTCCCACTCCAAAATGAGCACACTGATCGAGGAAAACGACTACAAGCTTTGTATACCGGTGGTTGGAGGACCATATGGGTGAATTTTTTCGATTATATAGAGATTTGGAGCAAAAAATGTACCAACGAAAACATAACCAATAGGATTTTGTAAGAGACCGTTCAACTTCGGCAGATTTTTCGCTATATAGTCGAAAAAAATCTACCCATATACATTGTGTAGTATGTGACTGGACTCGGGGTTTAAAAAACGCATTACCAGGGGCTATGTGGACTATAAAACGAATAATACTACGGGACTGCTAATTGTCCGACGAACGAGGTGTCCGTTTGTAAATGATATCACAACCTAGACCTTTCTACTGCCAACCACAAGGTAACGCCATCTGAGCACCTTCCAATCAGCGAACCATTTGTTCAAGTTATCCCTCCTGGCAGTTCCCTTGTTTATTGCTCAGAATTGAATCGAGTAAACCAATAGGTGTCTGAATGGTGGGAAGACCTCTCTCGTACCTGCTGTGCTCTAATGTATCATTCAGAAAATACCCGTATAAAACGCTGCTTACATATCTAGGACCCCCCCTCGTCTAGTGACTGCTAAATTTTGTATTTTTCTTAAACCTCATTTTTTTACTCAATATAATATTGTTGTTAGATATAATTTCCGTCTCGTACGTTTCTTTGTTATTAGTGGTTTTCGTTTGACTTTACACATATACCTGTCATTAACCTGCAATTAACTCTTCCCATTTAAGGAACACCACTTTCGTTCACGTGTAGCATGTCGTTATCGTTCGTTGCTCGACGTCTCCCCTTGCGCACTGGATTTCTGGGAGCGGTGTGTGCCTCGTCCAAAGCTCATGGTGGCTGGACCATGCCTCCCAAACAGGTTGACCAGGTCATGCAGACCGGAATGCGACGTGACGTGACTCCCAGGGTGGGAAACTTCCCTCCTGGTAGACCCTTTACCACCAGTGCAGAAGCATTCAACGATGGACCCGCCCCGCACACTTTACTCGACGACTTTTCCAGGCAAAGCTGGGTGATTCAACAAGAAACATTTTCTAAACTACCGGCTGAGGTACAAGACCTGGTGCGGAACTATCCCTCCGTGGTGTCGTTACCTGTCCAGTGGGGCGTACAAGACGCGTTTGGACACCTGAATAACGTAGCCTATTTTCGATTTGCCGAAAGTGGTCGCTGGGATTGCTTGGTACGACTGGGTCAGTTCATGGATGCCGAAAAATTTAAAAGTTTCTTGTACGGCATGGGCGTGGGTCCCATCGTCAAGCAAGTTTCTTGCAAATATAAGCAGGTGGTAGAATACCCCGACACGGTAAGTAGTATTTTGGAGCTCGCTCTGTGCATTGTGTAGCACGGTAAACATGTATAGTTGCTTTGTATTGATGATGGACCAGTAGAGTTGGTGTTGTCCCGACTGGGTAAACTCTGGGCTGACACTGGTAATAACTCCCCCTCCTTAGTGCCCTCAACTAATTTAACCCGATATTCACGCTATGACTGCCTTGCCTGAACGTACTGATGCTAACCTAATATAATAAATAGCTTACGGTGGGTACCCGGTTCACCACTAGGGGAAAAGACCGGGTTATGATGGAAACTATTATGGTCTCCCATAAGACCCGTAAACTGGCAGCCGTCTCGCAGTGCGAAATGGTTATTTACGACTATGCTAAGCACCAAAAGTGTAATACCCCCGACTATCTCCACTTTGCGATGGATAAGCTGGCTGCCCATAAATGGTTCTAAGTGTGTGTGATTGATAAGATCTTTAGAGCCCAGTCCTTGTTTTAGAAGGCAAGATAACGCACTGACTGTGGTGCTTCGCTTAGTAGGTGGATGCGTCCACCACCTAGGATATTTTGGTTGATCCACCCTGGTATTACTTAATTTTTCTACATTGTAACGAAATAGATGGGCTGGTAGTATTGTATATTGTTGAATAAAGAATCTCCTCAGCTGTCCGACATACATAGTTTATTGTGACTTACATTAGTGGAATCGTCTGATCAACCGGGGTAATCGAATAGCTTGTTCGGCTGGTAGCTGTATCCTCTTGACCTGCTATCAATAGGAACGATATTTCTTATCCGCTGTACTCCTCTTCGTGAGATTCCGGATCTAGTCAATCTTAAACATGGATTTACTCAGTGTTTGATACCTGTGCAATATATAGTTTCCCTGGCACGTATTACTGCAGTAATATTAAATTTTGGTTACCCTTGATCCGGGAAGCATTGGTATATTTCCTACATAGGCTTCATGTTTGATTAGATTTCCCGTCAGAGCCGAATTCGATTTTACTATGGGTAAATTTACATACTGTATCCCACTCACCATTTCAATTCTTCCACCTTCTGGGAAAAGTAGAAAAAACAGATAAACCAATTACATCGCCCTTCCTTAGAGTGCTCATCAAGCTAAGGTACGACACTCCCTCCCTTCCTAGGATATACAGTACTAAAAAATGATACTAGTTGTCGAGTACCTCCATCATGCAGTAACCATAGGAGTCCTTAATCCAGCTCCCAACCGATGAATGGCTGGGCCTCCACTCCATAATCCAAGTGATATTTCTGATAACACACAATCTCTAGATAAATGCCTCGATTTATAGAGCGAAATAAGATCACAGTAAGAACCTCTCTCCACTGAAAAGTCCGACAGGAACCCCCCAGACTATTTATCTATTTTTATGGTAGTCTCTTTTTTCATACATTTACTCTGGTTATCTGTTTGTTGGAATTTCGCCTTGTGATGTGATCCATTAGTCGTTTTTCTAAATCTATTCGCGAAAGTCGAATATGATCGATGTACTGCACATGCTATAGTGGATAATTTCGTCTAGAGACTCTTATCCCACTTTTCCAACAATTTAACTTATACCTATAGATAAAAAGTTATGGTAGAGGACTATTTCAGTAGTTCGTGCTGTTTCATGTCTTAAACCCGGTAGCGTAGCGTTTCGTAGCTTCTGTTCTTCTTGAAGCTGACCAAACTCCGTCTCGTCTAAGGTGAATCCTTATGGTTATTACCTGTCGCTGAATCTGCACATGGTCTCCCAGTATTTCCATCGGCAGCCAGGTTTCAGTTTTACGTGTGATTCAGGCAGCCAATATATGCTATCCAAACGTACACTTAGCTAGTGAATTCAGCATGTTTGAAAAGTTATCCCATATCAGTGATGTTAAACCTGAATTTACTGGGTCGGCTTTCCACCCATTCGGAAGTTTTACAGCCAGAGCACTGGACTGACTGTGGTTACGGAGTGGTTCCAAGTGACGCCAATGATCGACTCGAACCTGGGGTATGAATGATTATACCTCAATGGGATTCGACAAGCTTATCCCAATCCACATTATTCAACGCGTTTCGCCACATCGATATTGGCAGGGTTTAACATCCTGTGGACGTTTCAGATAAGGTCTGCGATTTAGCGCGAGTGACTGATTCACGGTTTCCGACCAGTCATATTATCCCTCGTTTTCATTACCTGGCAGATTATTATGGTAAGATCGTGTCAAATATAGCCTGTACAATGTTTCTAGTGAAAGTGACCGGAGAATTTCGATTCGTTTATATAAAGTGCCTACGCCCTCCAGGCTCTATCCCTATTCTCGACTTGATTTGTTGAAATTTACTTGCCTACTTCTACCGCTGGGTCCTATAAACTTGTTGCGAATTACTCGGTTCCGAATTTTATATATATCCCTCGCTTTTTCTCGCCTTTTTTTTCGCCCCAACTGCCATTACCTTCACGATGCGCATTTTACTGTGGTCTGCTTTGGCCTTGGCCATCCCTGCTGTGCTGGCATCGCCGATGGAAGCCAAAGAACCAGAAATTTGCGAAGTCGTGTGGGTTACCGTGACTGCTGGTTTGCCCGGCCCGCCTCCCAAGCCTACCGACGTTCACCCTCCGGGAAAACCGGAAAAACCCCCTAAGCCCGAACACCCTTCGGAAGAACCGTCCAAGGAATCTGAACACCCTTCGGAAGAACCGACTAAGGGACCCGAGCATCCTTCGGAAGAACCGACTAAGGGACCCGAGTATCCTTCGGAAGAACCGACTAAGGGACCCGAGTATCCTTCGGAAGAACCGACTAAGGGACCCGAGTATCCTTCGGAAGAACCGTCCAAGGAACCCCAGTACCCTTCTGGAGAACCGTCTAAGGAACCCGAGCACCCTTCTGGAGAACCTTCCCAGGAACCTGAATTCCCTTCGGTAGAATCTTACTAGGAGGATCATTCCTGCTGCGGTGAAAGGCCCAATGATTACTGGTAAAATATCCACACCGAATGTCCAGTTGGGTACATATCGCTAACAGTGTGATTTGGCCGACCAGGTGGAAAAATAAAGTTGTTCTCTATCTCTGGTGTAGTGGGCATAGATCATTGGGAAAAGTCGCTATATAAGGGTATGGTATCTCTATCTTTTTTTAAAAGGTTATGTTGTTGATAAGTGGACATTCATGGGAATGGCTCTGATACTCATTAACCTTTGTCACCATTATCCTCAGGCTCTACTGTGTACTATGCCCTATGCTTACTATCAATAAACTATGAATTACGTATTGTATTCCTTCGCCTTATCTATTAGTCTCACGGGTTTGGCTAACCGTCTGGACATGGAATAGGGACTGGCTATAGGTGAAGACAGGTAATAGTTGTATTTTCCTATCATCGAAAACTGTTGCTTCATCAGTAATATAGTATTTTTTTTGGGGGGGGTGAATGTATGCTCTCCACGCTCTGGACTTTTAGTCTTTGGATAACAGTCGAACGGGGAGTGGGACTTGTTCAGGGAGGACTTCGTTTTGGTTGGCTAACACCACCGTTTAGGGATGAGTATCATGAGTTTTACACAGTCTATCTACTTGAAACCGGTTTAGAGTGACATCGTGTAGGGTTCCATCGTGTCTACCGGTTTTACTACCAGTTCCTACTCCCTGCCAAACAGGCAGGTAAAAGTACTCTACGTTTGAACTCGTGCACTTACCAAGAGAATTGGCAGCGCAAAGGTTACTAGGTCTATTCAAGCCGGTGGCTAACGGTCTGCCGCATTGGATGTAATGACCTACGACTCTGTGGCTTCAGAAACTAAAATTGAGGAACACAGGGTCCGCTTTTGTTTATTCGGGTCAGCTGGACTTGAAGACTGGTCTACCTGTAGGTCTAGGTCCTGCCCACCACTCCCAACGAGGCAGACCCCCCTGGTAACACTCCACCACTTGACCAAGTGTGTGTGTGAGAGGGGAGGGGGGTGACTCTCCACCAACTAGCGACCGCCGTCTGATAAGGAAATTTTTTTATGGTTCGACCAGGTGGAAACCTACCCAGAGTGAGTAAAAAAGGTGGAGTACCTAAACAAGTGTCTGAGAGGAAATCACTTTATCATTTCGATATTGTTTTAGTTGTTACTATCAGGCTTGTTCCATGTATTTACAAGTGGTTGACAAACATATGTTTCAGCCGGTAACACCAGACCGTTCCATCGTTTGCAATTATTAGTCAGGCTTGTCAGTTACACCCGTTGATTCGCTTACACATTCTTTTTTTTACATCTCTCCACTACCCTCTTACTCCGCTATCAATTCCTCACAACGTTCCCCATTATAGCTGTATCCTACACTTGGCTTCTTTTGAGAAAAGAGGGTTATACACCAGCGCCATTATGCCATTTGTGCGAAACCACATGCTGATGCTGACAATACAGTACGGTCTCGTATTGCTTTCGTGGGCCCTACGTCTGATTGACCGGATCTCGCTAATTAGTAACTACGCTATCCAATGGTTCTTATCTCTTCTTCCAGGTGGCCAATCTCCCTTTGACACCATCCTACCCCACCATAATTTCCATCCGGGGGTGCTTATCACCGGCACCAGTTCAGGGATCGGCCGCGATGTTGCCCTTGCTTTGGCGAAAAAAGGGTATACGGTGTTCGCGGGGGTGCGTCGCGTCAAGGACGGGGAACGGCTACTGCAAGAGTTTGACCAAACAGTGCGTCGCCAACGTTACGAGAGGACAATCCAGGGTTGTATCGAACCGGTCATTATGGACGTGACTTCGACTTCTTCCATCACGACGGCTTGTCAAGCGGTGGAGGATTATTTAGATGCCCATCATTTACCACTGGTGGGTTTGATCAATAACGCCGGTATTAGCGGGACCTGTCCTATGGAATTGGCCTCGGATGAATTTATCAAAAATATTATGCATGTCAATTATTACGGACCGATTCATCTTACCCAACGGACGTTACCACTTTTGCGTAAGGCGCGGGGTCGGGTGATTAATGTGACGTCCGTAACCACCTGGGTGGTGGGTCCAGGATATGGGGCTTACTGTGCTAGCAAAGCGGCCATGCACGCAGCTAGTATGGCGTGGAGATTGGAACTTGCCCGCTTTGGGGTGTCATTGTCGGTTGTGGAACCCGGAATTACGAAAACGGCGTTGTGGGGTAAATTGGGTGAACAGCTTAAATACCACCAGACTCGGTTACAAAGTTTAGAGATAGAACACCCACGGTTACGCAATACCAAACGACGACGCGGGTTTCGTGGTGTAGAAAACACCACCACCACGTCTCTGGCTGCCGATTCTCACCATACACCACCGGTCAGTCCTACCGCTTCGGTTAAAGGCATCATTAGCAATGCTACCACTGCCTCTCAACCCTGTGCGACGCCAACATCCTCTCCGATGTTGCCTTTGGAAGCCCCGGCATCCATCACCAATGAGAATGTCCTCAGGACCATTGGCTCACCTGTCACGCAGCAGTTGTACTATCCTATGTTTCGCCGGCTGCAAGGCCGCCAGAGTGTCAATCCGTGGATGGCCTTTCCCACGGTACACTGCGTCGAGGCTATATCGCATGCCTTGACCTCACCCTTTCCCAAGACTACTTACCGAGTGGGGTGGGATGCACGCATAGCTAGCGTAGGCTATGCAGTACTGGGAGAGCCCTTTATTGACTGGGTTTATCGGATAGCCAATGTGGTATAAATTCTTTCCAGGAATTATTCCCGTCATTCTTGCTATGCCCATACATTTTTCGTTTCCAGGATATCACTTGTAATGAACTGGAATTGTAATATACAAGTAAAAAGTTGTTGTGTCACGGCTTGCAAATACATCACCATTGCTGCTCTGTGACTGTATATCTGCTATTTTAAAGTTTTTCATGTCGAGTGATTCACCGTGTTAATAGGAAATCATTTTTAGAATCATCTCAGTGGCGAAATGGACGATGATGATTGTAGTATATCTCGCTAAGTACGTTACACATTGATGCAAATTCTTACGACCTCCAAACTTTAAAACGGTTTCAGCCCATCTAGTACCCTTGGTATCATAACCCCTATCTCAGCGTGAGGACTGATAATGGCAGTGCCAAATCTAACTGAAACATCTCGTTAAAACCCTATATTCCATGCTCAATTGTATCTCCCACACCAGCTTCATTTTTAGTGAAGGAAGCGACGGATCACCGTCGGGATGATGCACACAAAGATTTTGAAAACAAACAACTGCCGCTGATATATGTTCAAGCTATGGGAGATTCACCAAGAATAGGTCGAGCTTGCTTTACTTATTTTCGTTTTCATTTTTGGTCAGGAACTGGATAACATTAACAAATCACCTCATTTCCTAACAACTCATGTTATTTTTTAAAAAATTTGCTTACTAATACCTGTTGCTCTCCCCAATGATACCCCCTGTTTCTTCCCTTTTTTAAAAAAAAATAATTATCGGATATAAGTACCTGTGGCTTTCACTTTTTTCGAAGCACTGTGCACTTGGTTTCTTTGTCACAACAACAAGGCGCTACTTGTTGATTATTAAAAAATAGCTTGGTACAGTGTTAGTAATGGTGTGAATATGGCCAAGAATGTGCCTGTTTATTTATCTGCTGACGTGATAAATGAAAGTGAAGACTTTGATCCCAAGTCTCCTTCCAACGACCCAGACAAAACATGGGAAGAACTGATAGATATAGTGGGTAAGTGTCGCATAGTATCTCTTTCATGACTAGTAAGGAATAAAGCCGTAAAAGCAGGGATGATAACCGCTAAGTTCAAGATGTATAAAATGACCAGGATTACGGACATCAACGCACTCACCATCGCATTACTATTTCATCGATTGGTTAAACTAACGGATACCCGACTGGGTGTAGAATCGGGAGAACTTCATCTACTCCGACGACGACCCGAAGACCAAGTCTGCTACGAGAGACGTCGAGAGGAAATTATCACGGAATACGGGTCCATGACCCAATATGTAGTGACCCAGTTACTAAAATGGGAGGATCTAATTGACCCTACAACGAAGTACACCAAGATGGTTGAGTCTTTAGCGAGTTTTGACCCCTCCCTGGCTAAATTGTTGCCCAATGATTTCCCCTACGCTATTAATACGGCCGTTTCCCACTATGTGTTGTGGTACAAGGCGCCTTTACAACGCACGTCAGCATTAGACGGTTTCCTGAAGGAACAGTTTCCTAGGCACGATATCCTCTTTTTTGTTAACCCACCTCATTTACAGAGTATCCGGACTATACACCATGGACATGTGTTTGTCCGCCGCCAAAGTTGACCATGCAGCATGAGTATTAATTACGGCGTGGGTTTCATCGTTTGGCTTCTTTATTATCGAAATTGTCTAAAAATAAAAAAAAATTGAACGTTGTACCGAACTTGAACCCCTTAAATTTTGATATTGTAACGGAATAGGGCGGAATCCCAAGTGATCGAGTAGAATCGATAGCTAATAAACTTGACGAACGGACTAGTATTAAAATTGTTATTGTTAATGCGCATAAGGAGATAATGATTCCAGAAGATGGGACGTATTTAACCAGATCCTCCTCAGCCAAGATTGGCGCTGAACAACCACGTTAGGATGTGCAAAACGGGTGACTCATTGAGGGCCCACTTGGCCTCAAAATTCTCTCCTCGACTAGTCGTATCCTCTGGTAGAGGTTCATATCCTGCTGTAAGCAGGGGAACCCGCAATGGGTAATGTACTTACCGAGCTATTGAGTTTCTAATACAGCGGCCCCCTGGACATTCACAAGAAGTGGGAACATATCGACTCTCCTGGTTGGAAGGGGTGAAATACACTAGGGACGTCCATTCCTCTCCTGGCGTGGAAATAAAAATACTTTACATTGTTTGTACTTCTACCACCGCCGACTCACCTGTGCTTTTGGCTTTTTCAGTCTTAATTTTTCCTACGTATTGACCTATCGCCATCACATTCCCAACACCCAGTTTATAGGAGTAAGCTAATGTTTACCATGCTCACCCGAGCCACGTTAGCCACTAAACCGTTAGCCGCCAAGGCGTGTCTGTATAACGAAACCAGGAGAATTGCAAAAACTTGGAATGAGCTTGCAACCGTTATCGGTAAGTGAAAAAAGCGACCTTCAAGGTACTCAGCTGGAATGGGTGTGGCCAATTATGCTCCTCTTTTTATTAGGCTTCCAAAGGTAGTGTAGTAAAACTGTCAGCAGCTGTTAGTAAGTGCAGAGGCCTTTATACTTGGGCAAACCACTAGGCTGATGCACCATAAAGAGGAATACGGCTTATCCTATGACTAACACAACACGCTCCCAACGTAACGGATATACATGATAAATTTCTTCTGGCTCAATTCGCTTCCAATACTCTTAATAAAATGATAGCCTCGGGTGACTTTACCAATCTAGGCCGTGATGAAGCGGCCCAACGTATCTATGACCAGGCCAAACAATATTACGACGAGTATTATGGAGGGATAGTCAATTACGTACTTACCCAACGGTTAAAATGGACTTTGGACGAATTGAGTCAACTGCAACACACGTTAGACCCCACCCGATTTTATCACGAACATACCCAGTTATTGCCCAACGATTTTCCTTATACATTGGAACCGGAGATTACTCATGATGTATTATGGAGTAAGATGCCGTTGAATATGGACCATCCAGATTTAAAGGCTTATCTTCACCGCTTGTTTCCGGACAAGGACATCCTGTTTATGATTCATACCCCGGCGTTGCAAAGTGTTGGAGCGGTTCCCCACGGTCATGTCTTTACTCGAAACAAACAGGTCAAGGGTCACTCATAATTATCTTATTTATTCTTTTACCTTTTTTGGAGAAGCGGAATATAAATTAAATAACCCGCTTCCGTCTCCCCGACATGGTATTTCACTGTACACGGAGCTTTAGACATTCCACCAACGGATGGAATACGGCCTCGGTATTATTGTAATGATCAACCGTGGGAATCATCACAATAAATCACAGCTTCATTCCTACTTCACCTAACCACAAAAGTGAGTTCAGATTAAACCTGCGAGGCAATCATATTCAGTGCGCTACCATGTTTAAACCACTCGATTTGATCATTACTCATCGTATGCTGGGTAGTCACACGGTGGACAGTGTGCGACCCATCGGGTAAACTGCGCGTAATGTCCAAATAAATGGGGCTTCCCGGTACCAACCCTGCCACACCTTGAGTAGCAATGGTAAGAGAGCCATCCCCAGTGAAAAGGTCATAATCATTTTCATCAACAAACGTCAACGGTAAGACCCCTTGTTTCTTCAAATTAGTTTCGTGAATACGCGCAAACGATTTGGTTAAAATAATCCGACAACCCAAATACCGCGGTTGCATAGCGGCGTGTTCCCGAGCGGACCCTTCCCCGTAGTTATGATCCGCCACAATCATCCAAGGTATGCCGGCCTGTTTGTACTGGGTGGCAATCTCCGGAATAGTGCCCGTTTGTTGCGTGAGGGCATTCTGAGCCGAATTCACTTGGCCATTGTCGGCATTTACGGCACCAATCAAGGTATTATGGGCAATATTTTCTAAATGTCCTTTGTACTTGAGCCATTTACCGGCGGCGCTAATGTGGTCCGTAGTACACTTGCCCTGAACTTTAACTAGTACGCGTAGCTCGGGCCACTCCTCACCGGACCACGCTGGAAACGGTTCCAGGAGTTGTAAACGGGTTGATTCAGGGTCGATTTTGATATCTACCGTTTGGGTTGCCGACTTCTCGCCATCTTTGATTTCGGCCGTTGGTACTATCGGTTTGTAGGTGGTACGTCCCTGGACAAAACCACGGTCGGGCAATTCGTTACCCTGGGGAGGTTCCAATTTAAACTTTTTACCTTGGGCATCCGCCAACATGTCTGTCATCGGATTAAATGATAAACGACCGGCCAAAGCCATTGCCGTTACAATTTCGGGCGAGGCCAAGAAATTCATAGTTTTGGGGTTACCATCGTTACGCGATTTGAAGTTTCGGTTAAACGAGGATACAATGGCATTCGTTTCCTGGTCAGTTCCGTCGGTCCGACGCCACTGACCGATGCAAGGTCCACACGCATTGGCCAATACGGTCGCACCGATTTGTTCAAACGTATTGACCATATCATCTCGGTCAATGGTGGCACGAATTTGTTCCGAACCAGGTGTGACGAGAAATTGGGCTTGAGCCTTCACACCTTTATCCACCGCTTGACGGGCGATGGAAGCCGCTCGGGTCATGTCTTCGTAACTACTGTTGGTGCAACTTCCAATAAGTCCCGTACTGACCTTGTCGTCCCACTGGTGTTCCTGGATGGCCTGTTTTACTTTGGATAGCGGGAAGGACAGGTCAGGTGTAAACGGACCGTTGATATGGGGTTCTAATTTATCCAAATTTACTTCGATGATCTGATCATAATATTTCTCCGGCGCTTCGTGTACTGCTTGATCGGCGCGCAAAAAAGGTGCAGCTTCAGTGGCTGCCGCGGCCATACGGGGACGATGGGTGGCTTCCAAGTAACGTACCATGGCCGAACTAAAGGGAAACACCGAGGTAGTAGCGCCTACTTCAGCCCCCATATTACACATGGTGCCCATTCCGGTACAAGACAAAGTATCGGCACCCGGTCCGAAATACTCAATGATGTGACCAGTACCTCCACGCACGGTGAGTTGCCCAGCGAGATGTAAAATGATATCCTTGGGACTGACCCAACCGTTTAATTGACCGGTTAAACGTACACCCAAGATCTTTGGGGCTTTGAGTTCCCACGGAATATCCGCCATGGCGTCCACGGCATCAGCCCCACCTACTCCAATCGCCAACATACCCAACCCGCCCGCATTAGGAGTATGACTGTCGGTACCCAACATCAACGTACCGGGAGCGGCATAATTCTCCAATACAATTTGGTGAATGATACCCGACCCAGGTTTCCAAAACTGAATTCCGTACTTTTCAGCCGCACTTTGCAAAAACTCAAAAATCTCCCGATTCGTTACCAACGCCTGAGCTACATCCCGGTCAGCACTCTGATACGCTTCAATCAAATGATCACAATGAATCGATGTCGGTACCGCGGTAGTGGGTAAACCCGACAGCATAAATTGCAATAGGGCCATTTGCGCCGAAGCGTCTTGCATGGCCACTCGGTCCGGTTTCAATTTGAGGTATGATTCCCCCTTGATTGGTAACGCCCCACCTTGAGGATCGGCCAAGTGCGAATACAAAATTTTTTCCGCCAAGGTCAATCCACGTCCTTCTAACCGACGTTGCACCGTGGTCAAATTGTCTTGCAGCCGTTGGTAATTAGGGGCGTGGTCCATCCCATTACGACACTTTTGAGGTGTCAACACTTGGGCATAGTTCCGAGTCGAAATGGAGGAGGTTCGTGAGCCATAAAGGGAACGAGAAACGAGGCAACGCCCCGCAGGGGTGAGTCGACCGAGCATGGTCAAAGAAAAAGGGTTTAATGGAGTGTGTGTGCGTGTGTTCAATTACCCAATTACAAGTAAAATACGCCAAAGATCGGGAATCGCTTGGAGGTGATGGTATTACTATGGTATAATTAGTTATTGGTAGATTGCTAGCGTGTACAGTAACCCGATTCCGTGACAAAAACGTTACCCGTGATAGTCTAGCGGAACTAAAGACAATGTAAGAGCCAATAAGTGAATAATAAGGACTAACACGGTTGTAATAGGGTTAGTAAGATAGATACCACCACAGCAATAAAGGCCGGTATCACTACGGTATCCCCTTATTTAGAGTGCCTGGTGAAAACCAATTGCCAAAGAATCCAATTAAAGGCGGCAGCATATCTATGCAAGGGAGTCATCAAGTGAGGTACCTTCCGCTCTATTATTGGCTCTACCATCCGACGAACAATAGAATTAATCAATGGGTATGGCTGATTACAGTAAAGTCCACGTGGTACTCCTTTCCCCTCTAAAATGGGGTACAGTAAAGTGCACTAGAAAATACAGCCACCGTACGGTAATTATTATACGTTGTACACCAAGGTACACAAAAGTGATTTATTAAAAGGAATCGATTTTGTATAAGCATAAGAATAGGTGTTGACGGGATAAGAGATACAGATATGTATAACTAGCGCAAGGTTCTAATAAGGGGTAGCCGGTATTGGTAATATAGTTGAATAATAGAATGCCTGGAATGATACGAAAAATGTACATATATTACTCGCCAATCGAATAGGTTGGGAGATAAACGAAGTCCAGAAATCCACAGTAAAGCTAGCGATATTCATCTGGGAAGTGTTGGTTGACCAGACAACTATTACGAACTTATCCTAAAATTGTCGCATCGGGTTATATAACTACGGGCAAGAATGACCATCATAAATAAACCGCACAGAATCGTTGACACAAAGCAGAGGTATAGGGTTAGTAATGGCAAATATTTTAAAAAAGGGCAAAGGTGAGGTCAAAAGATGGTGAATTGGGAAAGCGGAATAGGTATTATAAGCGGACTACCACTGTGCATGCGGAAGTAAAAGAGGCGCTAGGGCCGCCCATGTTATCCGACGTGCCCTGAGATATTCGGTAGGGATATGTGGCGCCAGGGACAGACAATCCAAAAAAGGGAACTCCTTATTCCTAAACCTTCCTCTTTCACTTTCCAATCCTCGAATATATGAGTGTCCAACCATAGAAATGTAAGCACCTTAGACGCCCTTTATTTAGCACTTGCATAGGGGACTGACTAAAAGTACTACATTCAAGGTTAACCCAGTCACTGGGAAAAAAAGAAGGGCAAAGATGAATGGACCAAAGTTTACACTGTCTTCTGAAATTCACGGTGACAATAGGCGAATGGAGGTTTCGGCCCAAAAATTGTCACAACATCCACCCACCATTAAAAGATGAAATTATTTAAGTAAAAAAAAAGGAAGCAGAAAAGGCACGCTTCGCTCGACTCAACAACCCCTATTCCTAAAAATCACCCTATTTCATCTCATCTTCCATTAACATACTGGCCAACAAATATAACCAACCTAGGAATTCACACCAAGTCACAATACCCAACTAATCTACATTCCCTTCGTCCTTCTATATCTCTCCTTTATGGCAAACGCATATCCTGTAGCGGGTGATGATGTCCTTGATCAGGTAGGAGCTCAGCTTCGCTACTCCAACTTCGTCGATTCTGACTTTGATAACTAGGACGAGGAGGTAAACCCAGAGAGCCAGAGTTTGCAATAAGAGCTGAACCATGATAATTACCTGGATGTGAAGACGAGACTGCCCCGTTATTGGGATACGCTGAACGGCTTCCGCACTGCTGTCCAAAGTCATTTAAACTGTTACCGTCCTCAGACGACCGGGATTGTGGTGTGAATTTGTGTTGCCCATTGGCTAAGTTGTGATGATTGGTAGGGAACGGGTATACTGGATCATCCGGGTTGATAGGATACTGTGGAGTTTCTACCGCGGTAACCGTGGAACCGTTGATGTCGCTGGGAATACGTGGGGAATAAGGCCGATGGCACAAGTGAGAGTAGAGACTGGGATAATACTGACGATAAGCAAAATAGGCACAGGCAATTCCGATTAAGGACCCCACCACGACATCCTGCCAATGGTGACGGTAGTCCACAGTTCGGGACACGGCCACCCACGCTGCCCCCAGGATGGGAAGGATAACCATGAACGATTTGATGGTATGGCCCTTTCGGTCGTGGATATGGAGCTTACCGGCCAAAAACAGCGACACGTAAAACAACCCCGCAAATGACAAGGACGAATGTCCCGAGGGAAAGCTTTTCATCCCGTCCCGTAACAGTTTCTCGTTAGTCTGTGTACAAAGCTGCATCGTGGACAAGCCTAACTCGGGGTCCTTGGGAATACCGTCGCTGAGGTCCAATTTACAACGCGAGATAAAATCCGGACGCAGTCGACCCGCGGTGATCTTTAAAGTATGGGTAATCATAATGGTAAGGGTGAGACCCAACATAAGACCCAGCCAACCCTGGTGCAAGTCGAACCAACTGCGACGGATAAAGATCGCGACAAAGAAGACCACCAAGATGGGTATCCCAAAGGAAATACCAATCAACATAGCCGGGGAGACGGTGTCTGGCTTGTGAGGATATTGAATAGTCTTATCGTCTAGTGAAAACTGACGTTGGAAAGGGTGTATCTTGTCAATGGCGAAAAATCCAAGGGCCATAATAATCACGAGGACCCAGTCGGCCGCATAAGACCAAATCATCCGGGTTAACCGGGAACGCGACGAGCTGTTGGAATGGCTAAAGAGGCCCATCTTTGTTGCAAGAGGAAACACCTGGTAAAATAAACAAGGTGCTATGTAACGCCAGGATAAAATAACACACAGAAGTGAGAGCTCACCGAAAAAAAGTGATATATAATATACAAAGTAAGACGAATACGAGATACACCAACGACCTGCACGTAGAGGTCGAACGGATACAGCAGAAATCAAACCGAAATAATTATAGAAAAGCGAAAACCTTTTAGGTGATACCCCTAAGTTGGAAGGAATAAGTTGATGAAATCACGTTGGTTGGCTAATACCAGAATAAGTTGAGTAGAAAAAAAAACAATGTGCCAAGACAAAGACCAGTTACAACGCACTGTATACGGAACTGGAACAATAAAATCTGGCAAAGGGTAGCTATTTTTAAAAGTAAAAAAATGCCAAGGCTTGTTTTGAAGGTAAGTATCGTTACAGAAAAAGGAACCATTAACTAATATGGCTATCAAAGCAATTTTAGCAATAGATAACCGCAGCGCAGATAGAACAACAGGGCATGCGTATCGAACAATTGAAGCCAAGACAATGGATGAAACGATGCAATAAATAATACCGAGGAGAAAGCGGGCAATGCCTACAAAGCCTCTGACTAGCAATACTTTATTTTGAGGCGCAAACAACAACTAGCGGACAAGGTTAATTTAACGTGTCTGTTGATATATATATATATAATGGGTGCTGGTCGAATGTTGTGGACTACATAAAATAAATCAAACCCGAAGGATCGAGAAGAAAAAAAAATAAAATCGAGACCCGGGCGGACCCTCGACTTTTAAATAAGACAGGGGACGGATGCACTCGGAGTACCCCGACCACAAGTAAACGCTATATGCACGAGAGGATTGGTCCGAGCAACCCTAGTAAACGGAAAGAAATAGGGTATACCCCTCATTCAATGAGGAATAAAATAGACTGAGCAGGATTCGCCCTTCAGGGCCAGAACGAAGTAATCCCCAACCCATTCCTTCCCAAAAGAAAGCCATGTCCTGAGGAAGTTCAAGCAAGGGGTGGTTCCGTTGGCACATGTTTTAGCTCCCAATAAATACGTTTATTCAATAAGCCACAGTAGAGTACCGTCGTACCACTTCTCTTGTGTTGCCCACCAGATACCCCTCTCTCTTTGCGAGGGGTGGGGGGGGGCAGACAGGAAAGCATAACACATCTCACTTTGCAAAATATTGCGAAGAACGAGGGCTCCACAGCCTACGAAGTGATTGGCCATCAATAAGAGATCGGCCTGGCTGAAAGCAAGGATTGAACTGAGCCACACAAGGAATGGGCAATGCTATTTTCCTTGGTTTACATTTCAGACAAGGGAGAGAGAGAATTATCATATGGGTGGTATTTTTTCAACTATATAGAGATTTGGAGGAAAAAATGTACCAACCACAACATAACCAATAGGATTTTTTGAGAGACCCATTCAACTTTGGCGGATTTATCCCTATATGGTCGAAAAACAATCAGTCACTTTAAACCCTTAGTAAATCCGAACCACTCTTGTGCCCTACAGCAATTACTTCCCATGATAAATAGTAGAACATTTCGCCAGCAGTAACAGTGTATGTTAAAATAGTGGAAAATTGTTGCCCAATATCCCCTTTTTTTTCCATAGTGACGAACAAGGGCAACCGGACACACTAAACATCAACACCACATCCGCTCTTTACAGATCAAATTCCCAATGCCACTGGATATACACCATGTCTTCTGATAACAGCAATAAAAACATGATACACTGGGAGATACACAATGCTATAACCAATTTTTAAGAAGAACCTGTTTCACCAATCGACACTCTCACACAAATACAGTGAAAAGATGGTCAATCCCCCACCTTTCAGTACTCACGATAAACATTGACAAAAAAGGGAAGACAAGGAATCATCGGATACCCGTCAGAGGTTCACATTGATGTTTCGTATTTGTTTGAATCACAAAGTGATGATCAAACAAGCCATACCAAAAAAAACCTATGGCCCAAGCGGAGATATTATAATTTGGCCGTGATGAACCGATATAGCGACACTGCCTCAGGAGCAGATACCGATGTAGTGGAAGAAGTGGGATAAGGAACAACTCGATGTCGACGGAGAAGTTGCAACGTCTTGTCTACTCCATTGGCATCCACGAGCACTTTGGCAAACCGAGTGGCGAGATACAAGTCACCACTAACGTGTAGTCGACCGTCCATGTACGCTGACAAGCAAGAAAGACCGCCAGTAGCCATATTGATCAAGTCCTTGTCTTCCACTTGTAAAGCCACTATAGGAAGTTCCTCTCCCTTTGGCAAAGTGGGCCACTTAGATCGGGTGCAGCTCACTATAGGGGGTCCTTGTTCATCCTGGAGGAAAAGGAGGTACCATGTTCGTACACAGCGCCCTTGTCGTAATACTCGAACGATAAAAAGGCCCTGCAAGGTACCCACCAGTTGGGGGTCCCTTTCCAGCTCTTCCGCAAAGTCTGGGAAAAGTAGGTCCGCTATTAATGGTTGGTGATTATTCATAGTGTATGGGAAATTAAAAATATAATCGGGAATTAACCCGTAAACAAATTATTCGAGCTACGTACACCAAAAATTTTCGCAACAAGAAACGAGTGACGCCTTTAGTGTAAAACGATGGCTCTATCGACCCAAAGGATAACACGAAGGAGATACAAAATATTCAATTCAGTATTATAGAAGGAAAACATAAAAGTCCAAGTCTAGAAAGTGGGAGAAGACGGTAGGTATTTATGTTGACCAGGTAACAAAGCCTGGGTACATGGCCTGATAGAAATTCATACAAAAAAACGAGGCAAAGCCCAAACCCTTACCCACCATTGTAGTGATCACATTGAGTCTATGTATACGTATACAGAGCAACAGCCATCAGGTATCGGCGCAACATGGGCACAGATTTCAGCACCCACTGTGACCCAACAGTCCTATTAAAAACACTTTCCCCCCTTTATTTATCCTGGACGAACACACTCAAGTTCGATAAATGAATGTTTTATGTACAATGCACTATCTGACTTTTTCGTGTACCTGATCGCACGTTCAACATGGACGTCCTAACTCAACAACAAAGGAAATACGCACTTGCCAACCCCCAGCCATATCTCACCACCGCCGTTAAGGTTGAGGGGGTTTTATTCCGACCTTCCTGAATAGGCCGTTGTCCTTTCCCCAGGCTAATCCCGCAGCGACAGTGGCGGTATTACTTCAACGTCCTCATCCCCCCTTGTGTCATCGACTACGTGTCCCTGTCGGCGAACAAAGTCAGCTAGTGACCCACTTAAAGGTTCGCCACCGACCGAATGCATCGGTTTAGGTTTACGTCGGGACGTAGGGGCTGATATTGAAGTAACCGGTTTCCCGGTGTTCCCACTCTGCGACGGCGGTAAAGTTACAATGTTACCTGGATGAGCCACCATACTTGGATTAGAAATTTCAACCAGTGGTGGTCTTACCAAGTACTCCGCCAAGGAATTACGACGTTGCGTCAAATGTGTATCATCAGTGGCCAAGGCCTGTGGATAACTTAGGGTAGTGTTGGGGTACCTATCCGGGGATACCCTTGTGTCTTCCCGACTATTTCGTGACAACGATGGGGTACCTCGGGAAGGTGGGGCCAACCCCAGGTAATATGTGGAAAGGGAGGACCCTACAGAATGCTCTTCTAATTTCGGTGGCGGCCGAACAAAGTGTCCTCCAGGACGTTCTGTGGGTAACCGACTCCTTGGATAGTGGGGTTCACCAGCGTTGTGCCCTATGGAATGTCGACCCAACGGGGAAGATTGCCCAGGAATTCCCATCCTTATTTCCTCCGCCTCTGAAATCCGGGGTAGTTTAGTGTCGTGTTGCACTGATCCCCTACGACTAGGGCTGGTGGACGGAGTAGCCAGCATAGCCCACAGGGGTCGGCTTTGACAAATTATGTAGGCTCGATCGCTCCATTGCAGTGGAGTGTCGGGTGTGGGGTTCACGAAAACACACATAGAATTCAACCCGTTGGCCCGACGAACATTACGGTATAGTCCCAACGTTACGGCGTCGTGGTTTAATAAGAGGTCTAGAAAGAGGCTTTCATAATTACGATGGTTGGCTGTGCGGCGGGTATTAAAAATAAGCCAGGTAATCACATCATTGATGAAACCATAGTGCGAGCATAAACGTGGTATAGTTAGTTTCCGAATCCTTGAGATATTCACACCCAATCTATACTATACACCCAATGGAAACAGGGTCTTCAATCAACTATTCCCCTTGTTTACCTGGACAATACATTTCACCAAAGACATGTCACTTACCGAGATAAGCCCGGGGCAATGGTATCAAAAAGATCTGACCCCGCCTGATACGCTTCTTCAATCTAGCCGGGGGCGGCATCGCCTTGACCACGGTTGGTGAAGCCGGACCAGCAAGGATATCCGACTCTCCATCGGTATAAATACGACGACCCGACGTCCGTTCCGATGCGCCATACTGACTCGCGTACAATGACGGCCTTAAAATGCCAGTATCGGTTTCGGACTTGAGCGTGGAGGAATCCGGCGGACGTGACGAACTCAACGTCGACGAAGGTGGGGGCGGGGGTGGTCCGAAATCTAGGGGTTCCTGATCAGCTGGGGAGTAGTCCCGGGTGTGTGAGTGGGAAACTTCCCCACTGGTTGGACCAGACGACGATGAACAAGGTGACTCGGACGGGGAACTCAAGCCCTCATATTGTGGGTCCCCCACCGTATGCACCTGAGGCCTCCTGTTTCCTGATGTCCCGTCGGACGTGTCGGCCGGAACTAACCCCAGGGGAGATACCCGTTGAAGTTCGTCCCCCACCAACCCATCCCCACCGTACACAGTAGACTTAGGGGTGGTAAATTGATCATGGCTAAAAATAAGGTGTTTGTAAACCTCCAAAATATGCGGATTAAAATACGAATGACATAACATTACGTCGAGCATAGTAGGAATAAAGACTCGACCGGACATAAACGAAGGTCGAAGTAACTGTGAAGCATACCGCTCTTCCGACCTAAGTGGAGTTTCCCCATCGATAAACTTGATATTTTCCCTATGTAATACTTCCACCACGGGGAAACATAAAGGATTACCCCGAAAACTACGCATGTTCATTTCGAATAATACCGCGGTGGAATCTGCTAACCGTTTCGAAGTATTGGAGTAATACTTGGCGTTACTTAATACAATGACTCCACGGGCCCGTTCGATATACGTGCGACTGAGATCGGCCGCCGACAACGGCGACCCTTCCACTACATACACATGGTGAAAATCCTGTAGGGTCAGTGCTTGCACTTTGGGTGGGTGTGACGCCGACAGAATAATCACTGGGAGGTACTCGTCACTAAAAGCGGTTTTCAAAGACTGAACCAGATACTCTACATTGCGCGGGAACGAGGGACTGGCGTCGCAAATTAGGATATGGTTACGTAAATCCCGAGGAAATGGGTCCTGTTGCTGAAGAATTTTACGCTTGCGTCGTCGTACGTTACGAGCTAGATTCTTGGTGGAAAACTTGTGTACTCTACTGGCCACTTTACAGCGAATGTCGAAAGTGGGGGAATACGTCAATGCGTTTTGCTGTGCTACCACAGGGGTTTCCACTTTACCAACAAAGTGACTGGCCAACAAGGGGGAGATGGGGATATTGGTGGGCATCGGCGGACGGAATTTGGTCATTAACACCGAACTGGGTCGAACCTCGTGGGCTAGAGGGGACGGATCCGACGCAGTGGGTACCGATGGTGCGAGTTCCTGGGAAGGATGTCGCGGAATGGGAAACTCCTCCGATTCGTATTTTTCCTCCATCATATCCAACCCATCCTCCAAAGGTTGCCTTTGGGGTTCGGAGTGTAAACCTGGATGGGAAGGGTTATGAAAACTTACTAAACTTAGGGAAGAACCCATCAGCGATGGGTAGTCTCTAATCCTATCTACTTGTTCGCTACTACTGGCCACCAAAAACGCCAAGTCATTCGGTCGAATGATATGATTAGCCGGGTTAAGGTACAGTTCGTGGAACTCGCCCTCCCCTTGGTGTAATTGTCGCGGGCGACGTCGACTAATACCCACGGCGAAAAGTACCACTCGGAATTTTTGGTAGAGTAACCGCACTACTGACCTGTACGGTAACCCTACAAACGCTTGGGGAATCCGGGTTTCGTAAATCTCCTGGGTAGCCCCTTGTAAATAAGTAGTCATCCAACTCAACTCATGAGAGGATACTTGGGGCGTCAAGGCAGTCAACAATCGTTGAACGGTCTTGTCCGTCAGGGTAGTGGTGAGTAAATGCATCAATGTGGAAAACCCCTCTGTAGCACAACTCTGCGCCAAAAGTCCCATGCGGAATTCCTCCACTGCCAAAATACGAGTATTTTTAAGAATCCGGAAATGGGTCTCGGTTTCCGGAAGGAGGGTTTGGGCATAGATCCGCGTTTGACCCGAGGAAGCTTGCAAAGGGAACAGCCGGGCCGGCCATGTAAATACAATATTGGGATTCCACATATCCGATGTGTGGGGCAGCACCGGTCCACAAATATAAGAAGATAGGGCCAATGCGTACATGACAGTTTCGGCGTCATCGTCAATTCGGGCCCTTCGTCCGAATTTAGCAGTGAGGATAAACACCGCCTTGGCCTTTCGGGCTTCCAATTTCTCCAACACCGAGTACGACGTCGGGGAACCTCGGTAGTAGCTTACCCGGTGGGCGTAACGAGGGTCGGCCAGTAAACTCGCCAATTCTTCACTGGGTTCGTTGGGATGAACAACAACTACCGAAGTATGCATGATCCGAATACCGTGGTCTTCGTTGTAAAACTCGTTGAGAAATTCGTTAATGGCGGTAAACTCGAGGTTACCGCATACAATCACATGATTGGTACGCGGATCCGCCTTATAAGACATATAATGGGATACCCCACGCATCAGCCCCAAAATTTCACCAATGGGCGCCGGTAGAAACACCGCCACCAGCAGTAAAATGAGCAAGACGACCAGACGGGTGATGAGTAAGTCGGGCACCACGTCGTTTTCGGGACCGGAGATAATACTCACGGCGCAAAAGAAAAACGCATCAAAATAGTTAAACTCACGCTGGCTCTCTTCCAATCGATCCCGCGAAAAGTGGTGCAACCAAGCATGCAGGCCTGCTGCTACTGCTAGCAACGTCAACGCCACATCACTGGCCAACAACAAAAGTTTACGCTTGACCTGGGACATCCTCAACAGGGAATTATGACCGGGGGAGAACAAACTAGCCAGTGATTTTTGCAGTCGTACAAACCGAACGGGGTAAAAAATCACCAACACTCCCGCACTAAGATAACTTTGGTACACCTCTTGGCTGGCAAACGATAAACAAGTGGCCAAGATAGACGGTATGGTATCCAGAAAAGTAACCAACATAAAAAACGAAAAGTGCTCCCCCATAATCAAAACGTGTCGCACCACAAATTGGCCCAACAGCATCAGGGCCAGCACCAATTCGGGAATCCGGTGGCCTAACCCTAACGGTGTTGGAGTTGCTTCCGCTCCGACCGCCGTGGTATGCCAAATAAACAAGACCACCTGGACCATGTTGAGCACCGTGTCAAGCAAGTCCCACAGTCGACCTACCCGGGAATTATCCATGTAAAACGATAGTCGTTGTACCCACAGAAACCACCGCCACCAAACGCTCTGTTTGGTTAAAGATGGCCATACATGCTGCAATGGGTGTCGTCCAGGGTCATCGGTGGGTACAGGCGCCGGAGCTGCCATTCGTCGCCACTTGGCGATAAACGTCGGTTCCCATGCTTTACTGTTGGGGATGGACATGGTGTGCAATGATACGGAAGTAAAAAATAAATAAATAAATAGTACGGTGTGCAGGGAGTGGACCAGGAACGATCGAATTTAGGAAGAATGACTGGGATTCTTTGGGGGGACTGAACCCTCCCTGTGTGTATCCTGATTAGTGTACAATGTGGATGCAACAGAGCTTTACTCGGGTTTAGCACTTTAAATAGTAACAGTGAGGGTCGACCTAAGTTAAAAAAATGATACGGCTATAGTTTACTTGCCAAAAGTGAGAAGTAACCAACATATACAGTACAGTAACGAAGGGAAACAAGAACAAGGGAAATAGTCAAGGACCAAACTCACAAGCAGGCCAGTCCTTAGGTTGGATGAATGAAATAATTATACAGCATTTGAGGTTCTAGGAGAAGAAGAAAAAGAATGATGAGACTAGGAAAAGCAAGGAATATTTGGGTTATATACCAAGTTAGGGTGAGGGAAACCCAGTGCTAGTCACCCCACCTGTGGCTTTGACGATCTATCTCTTCGTGTGATCTCCGTCTTTTTTTCAGGAAAAAAATTAGAAATGGCGGATCCCCATTTAAATTAGCACACCTGAGCTTCCAGGAACGATACGAAACATCTTGTCAGACGGAGCCCGCCAGACGTGCTGAACGGGAGAGAGGGTTGGCTCAACCAGCGCTGATCTTTACTCAGTCGTAATTTAAGCAGTAATGGAACCCAGTGGGACAAGGTCCATGGTGGCTGTGTATTGCGAACTGGGGCTTTCAAAAGGATTTACAGGTTACAAAGGGTGTAGTATACTAATCGCCAGTCACTGTTAATGGTAGATATCAAGGACATATACCAGCATCAGTGCAGTGGCCTTTGGTAAAAATAATGTTCCGTCTACCAATATCTTGGTATGGCTTCAGAAGCATAATATCAAAGCAAGTTCAATTACCTAAAAAGGGGCTTACTAAAATGGTCAGGTTACTGGAATGATTAACCAGATGACCGAAATTGGGGAGGCTCACCTTATGTCCAACGCCACATACGTTGTTGAACTGAGTGAAGAAAGAATGGACAAAAAAACAGGTACATAAAAATAGGTTTACAACACATCCGATGCCAATACCGAACCTGAAAAGTGGCGGGCTCACGGGGGAATTCTACTTTCATAAACAACGGTCAAGTGCTCATCTGACTCTTGTTCATGGCTCCGTACCAGGTTCAGGTTCATTGTCCTTGACCTATAACCGATTCTAAACGTCACCTCCTGTATTTTATTGTTCCCAATGATGACGGCGAAAACCTACTTGCCAAGTGTAAGTCAAGCTCGAATAAAGCAAGCCCCACATAAAAAATCGACGTGCAGCCACCTATCACAAATAAAACTACAATCTATCCGCAGAGCTACTACGGATACTCGGCTTACCCCTTCTTTCTACCCAGGGTGGCCTTGATACGACGAAGCTGCTCAGGCTGCTGTCGCGAATTTTTAGCCATTCTACTCACCAATGGAGAAGTGGTAGGCATAATCTCGTAGCTGGGAGCAGTATAGCGCGGGAAGTTCATCCGGTTTCCTGACATCAGAGCAGGGTCAATATCGTCCAAGAGATCGCTGGTATTTCTTGGTTGGGGTATCGTCATCGTTGGTTCATGTTGGTTTCGGGAGGTCTGAAGGCGTCGGTCCCGATAATCGGCGCTGCGCCGGATGATAGGCCGACTCCATTTACCCACGAGCTCTTCGGCGATACGCTGTATTTTCTGATTCACCCGCGGACATTTAGTAAAGAAAGTGACGATACGCCCCATACCACTCTCCCGAAGATGGTCGGTACGAATAGGCATCGTCTGCAGAATATCGAAAAACTCGACTTGGATATCCAAAGCCGGCAGGGAACCGTCGTCCAGGGGTTCCAACCACATTCGCATGGCATCCAGAATACCTCCTTCCAGCATTTGGTCGTGAAGGCCCACTCGTCGTAACTTACTGGTCACGAGTGGAAGCATCTTAATTTTGCCAATGGCCGGCCGCTTTTCGTTGTGTTCCATTCGGTCTAATTCCGCTACCTCTCGCATTCGAGTTCGCAAACGTGCGATCATATCGTCAGTTTGTGATTCTAAATCTATATCATCATTCTTTCGTCGACCACGACCACTCCCACCTTTCAATACCCGGTCAAAGTCCTTACGCACTTGATCAACGACAGCCTGCTTCGGATCCGCCGTCATTTCCTCTGGGCGCCCTTCCATGTCGCTCTCAGGTGATACCTGCCGTTCCTGGCGACTCACCACCTGCACCTTCTCGCGATAGTCTATTTCATCGTCCCCCAGGGTTTCCCCTTGGGCTGAGCCAACCCTCGCTGTGATGTGCTCGTCCCGTGGTCGTTTACGAAAACTCGGAAGCGGAGCATGTTCCTCCTGGTCCTCTTTCACTGGTGGCTCCTCGTCATGAATTTCGTCGTCACTGAGGGCTCCCAGATCCCGTAGATCTTGTTCGTCACCATTACCTTCACCGAACAAATCGTCGTATTCTTCCGGCTAAGGACCATCATTCAAATAAATGTAATATAGGGTACAACTCTGGTTAGTAATGAATAGACCAAGTGAGGGGGGTTTGGAGAACGGTGATGGTTTAGCTAGAAACCCCAACAAAAAAGGGGCATCGTCCTAATAGCCCAGTTGTCACCCATTACTGTGGCTTAGAATGTAAGCCATTCCGTTCCTTACTAATATCGTAGGGTAAAGATGACGTTAAACACTGGGTAGTATGAATATAATGTTACCTTTTGGGTCCGTTCTGATTCCGGAGTTGGCGACATGCTGGTCTAATTCGATGTGTAGAAAGTAAACCACGATGACAATACGAGTGAGAAATTTTAAACTTGTGATAACGTACGCCGGTGATTTACGCTTGTTTTTAAAACAATGGGATTGTAAACAAAAATGAGCACTTATGGAAAAGGGATTAGAAATAAAACGAAAAAAGACAAGCACTTAGGGGGGATTCTAACAAGAGAGAAGTGGTCAGGAATACAAATGACAAGGAAAAAATGGAGCTGCCTATAACTTATCATTCCGATGGGTCAGTCCCACTAGTCATGCTCGAGAGTATTAGAGGCCCCTTTTCGCCATTGGTGAGTATTAAGTAAAATACGGATAAATTGAGCAGAGAGGGAGATAAGTATGCAGGTGTACGGAGCCCAAAACCGATAAGCGAGGATTCCATGGCCATATATGGAGTAAGTTAGTCCAAAACAGTACAGATATCACCACGTTTCTCGAAACGAGATTTGGTTTAGCCAAGCGCAGGAAAAATCAAGACGATGGTGAATACTATTATATCTCCCGAGTTTGTTTCGAAAGTGGATATCAGCAAAGATTAACATTGGGATCCCACTCTGTGTTACAAGCATTAACACTTTACCTATTCCCCATAACAGTCGCCTTTTTTTCCAGCCAATTCTTGCTGAGGAAAAACAACGTATTTTCGTGGAAAATCACATTACCTACAGCTGGTGTGAAATGCCTTTGATTAATCTTTGCATATGATGTCGCTTTATAAATACACCAGAAAAGCAGCCAGGATACTAGTCACAGTATACTTACCTAAATCTTTAGGCTAGGGGTACCAATAGTACCAGACTCTCGCCCTCGTGTCATTTTGTGGTCAAAATAAAGGAGTTCACCCATTTCCCTTTAGACTCTACCTATTTTTTTCACTTTTTTTCTGATGACTGTGTTTATCTTTGTGGTGTACATAGACAGACACACCCAGAACTCTCAATATTTCCTTATTTATCCCCATGCCTGTCTATCATGTTCTTTGTTATGATACTTGAAAAACCTTGAGCTATTTTTCTTTATCACTCCCGAATGCTCAACAAAGTTTCACATTCAGAACCTAGATATACCATTCAATCTTCCAGAAAAGGGTTAGATTAGGTGGAATCGTAGGCTAGAGGCCGTGCTGCCTATCGGTAGAGCATTGGTTTCTACATTGGATTAAGTAATGTGTACAGTACCATGCGCGTAATAACGCAATACTCATCAGTTACACCTCTCTCGGCTTTACTTTTGGTATGAACAGGTGATGTAATACATGTTACTTTTTGTTATACCAAATGCAGTATGTTGTCACCACAATGAACGTTTGCTTGCGTTTTTTATTTTATGTACAATATGTGTGTGATTATAAGGCAAGGCCATTCCTGCCCATACAACACTGGAGCGCTTCGAAATTCAGTCGGATAAGCAGGGACACTGTTAGACATTATTTTCAAAAGAAAGCAACGTGTAAAGGGGTTCTAACCTTGCCATGACAACGCCACCCTGATGAATCACACACAGTTTCGGAGACCAGTCTACTTTGATATATCCAATATATACGAATTGTTCATTGAAAGAGAACAACATCGTAATTTCATTAACGAGCATCCAATTGTTTATCACTACGTTCACGTACCCGTGCTGGAAAGTAACAGATGCCAAGACGATAGAGGAAGGGCCAGGATAAGCACTATATCACCATACTTTGATGTCTACTTGGCTGCTTGCCCTGTACTGATCCAGCCTGTTACTCGTAACCAGAGATTCCTTGTTATGTATCGGCTCAATGAATGGTCGTGGAGAGCGGATATGACCTGCAACCCCCCTAGCACGCTCATTCCTTTCTTGGTTCGCTGAAACAAAAGTCTTTATTTCAGTAAGTCGGTTAATTTTCTGGTCAACGAGGGGATGTATTTTTTTTGTTACGAGTTCACCATAGACGTTCCATCAGCACAAGACCATAGGGAAGCAAGGTACTCCATCTTGACATGTCACAAAAAAAGTGGGTTCTAGCGAACCACATCACGCACCACAAGGCAGGGGAATCATACAGCTCATGTAACTGGTGTATCCCACACTGATTTAGCCCAGAATCCGAATCAATTGGTATTGCTTGGGTTAATTAAGCATAATTTCATTCAGTGATCCATTTTTTTTCCTCGTATAAGTCCTGCTTGTTTGTAAACGTTGCCAAAATGAATAATCCCCTTTACAGTGTATTTACCAATGCATGTATATCTTACATGCATTGGGTAAAGCCACTATGCCTATCTGTCCACAGTCCCCTATCATGATTGTGATAGTTCGCTGTGGAAAAAAGGAATCAGTGACAGGTGGTTTTGAATTTCCGAAAGAAGTAAGGTCTAGTAGCTAATGTAGGGCGGTAGTGTAGCCACTCCTACACTCAGAAGGACCGATCAAGCTTTTAATTGGTGAGAGAGGAGGTATAGCCTCCCGAGCAGATGGATAAGTAAAAGATCTATTACTACCGTGAAAAGTAAGATACTTGTTTGGTTTGGCGTGTGAAAGTGATGGAACCAAGTTTAACACATCACAGAAATATGCAAACGTTGATCTCCCTCCGAAAGCACTCCTTGACAGCGTGATTCTCGAGTCAGAAAAAAAATAAGGAACATAGGTGATGGTTATGCTATTTTGGTGAGAAAACAAACCACATCCCTCCCCAAAAAAAACAGAAATACATATTGCTGAGGTTTACCGAGAAAAAGATCCATTAACAATTACAGCGAAATGTAAAGTTTTGAGTTAGATATCGTAAACTCTTCCTAGTTCCCTTTTTTCATTGATCACAATGGCGGTTGCTGGGGGTATGCATAATTATCAATTGGAGTGGGATTACTGCACGAAAACCATCGCGGTGGTTTTAACCAGTAGCAATTACAGTGTATTGGAATCACTGACCAAAAAAGGAGTGAAAAGTAAAAACACAGTGAAGTTACCCAATTTGAGAGGACAACACCTTGAAAATGCGGGTCAAGAGGGTTGCCTACTGAGGTGCTTTACACTGCATCGGTTTAGTTATACACTTTATTTTCGATAACACAACGTGGTCTGTATACTGTGCTACGTAACACTAGCGCCCATGTACGCTACCAAAAGATTCATCTCGTCACTTCTTCGCATTCACAGACACTTTAAGAAGTGAGGGAGGAGTCCCGTCTTAATTTGTTGGGAGATGGGTATACTCCACTGCGGTAAACAGCTTACGGTAACGTCGGGATTTAAGCAGATATCTACAGTCAATCACCGTCTGTTATGGTGAGTCTCCTCAATTTTCAAGTATTCTGTAAATCGTTCATCGTGGGAAAAGCAGTACTAGGCCGCCAAGTACCGTTTGTTTGCACTCTACATTGTCCCTACAAATCGCGGGTATGGGTGAATGATTTTAGAATATCGGTGTTTAGACTTTTTCAAAGGGAAGGGAAGGCCAGCCGGTGATGTAGAAAGAATGGTGAAGATGGAGAATGGAAGGGTAGCATATTAAGTCAAGTTTTACTTTCCCCTTTTATCATCAAGTTAGAATATTTGGAACCCATGGACCCCTGACTACGAAGAGTAAGGTATTCGACCACATATACCGGTATCTTTAGATAATGGATCGCTTGATTACATTTTTCACCAGGTCCTCCCTACAGAGTATACTATTAACCTATTCAGCCAGGGTGTACTTTAAGCCGAAGGTGTGATTGCGTGAGCGCCTTTGATAATCGACATACCTGGACAACTTCACCACCAAGAAGAACGGGAGTGGTAATTAGTAGCACTCTCTGATTGTCCCCCCTTTTTTGCTTTGATGTCAAGAGAGGAAGGTGAGCCAGGTCTTCGAGACGGGATAGAAGGGATGGATAGCAGCCATGCATTTACCAAGATGAACAATTATTACCCCTCCTTCTCGGTATTCGACTCACGTTGCAAACGTTATCGGTTGACCATTTCCGGTCTCGAAGGTACTACATGACGACACGACTAGGAGACAGTGATAAGACGGACTAGCAGACATAAAAGTAATGGCGTGCTTGCACAGCCCACCAAACCCACAGGGATCTACGCGGCCATTGGTACACACCCACACGCACTTCTTCAGAGCTCCGAAAAATACACTGTGGGTCGGCATACACTGCCAATTTCCAAGGTAGCAGATAAACAGAGCCTAGTGGTATCTTCTTCCTTTAGGAAGAACAATTCTTGAGGTCGACTGTCCACCCGATAAAGAGTCTGGAGATTGCCTTGTCTATATTTAGGTTAATGACATTGCATTGCTAGCAATTTTCCAGCCCCGTTTATATGGGTAGTTTTTTTTCGTCTATATAGCAATTTAGAGAAAAGATGTACCAGTAATAATTTAACCAATAGGATTTTATGAAAGACCCATTCAATTTCGGCGGATTTTTCTCTATATAGTCGGAAAAAAATCACCCATATTGTTTGGCATTCTTTCAATATTACTTATTTATTACTTGCAATAATCCGCTATACTGCTCGATACTTCTCCCCTCCCTCTTCGCACTGGTAAATGCATGATCGTGGTAATTTAAAATGCGACAGAAACGGATTGGGTTTACGCCTGACTCAAACAGGTAAAAGGTGGCATTTTTATGTCCTTGCCCTTCTCAGTGAAAATAATCACTAAAAACCGTTGTAGACAGTATAATGATGTCATGGTCAAAACGATGAATAGCAATAAGGTGCAGCATAAACGGGTGAAGTGCGAGAATGAAAGGGACAGGGGGGTGGGAAGCACGTACCAGGTTTGGAGGCAAGTGATTATATACACCATTGTCGTGTTTAGGCATAGGAACAAGGGTAGGCAGAAAAAAAGTGCACAACCACCTCTTCGGAGCATTGCTCCTCAAGTAATAGCAAGCAGAAAGGGGAAAGAGTTACAGTACAGTTGTAGACCTATAAGCGAAGAATACCACCCCAGTAGCAGTAGAGGGAGAAGGATCAACACACTGGATATTAATGCTGGGCATGAGGTGGGCCCATAAGATATGGTTGTATTACTCAGCACCTCTGGTTTCCTTTCAGTCTGTAGAAGTAGCGATGAAAAAAAATAAAGGGCAGTTGGAATATGCCTTTTTTCGCTTCCATTTACCACCATTGATGTCGGCCCTTTATTATTCCCTTTTTGAAATTCATCGATGGAGTGAAGAGGTTAACGGACACTTGCTACAATAGACATACCACCACTGACCACTGACCACTGCAACGGACAACCACTTCACTCTATCAGGCGATGGAATACTAATACGAGAAATATCAATTTATATGGTCATGGATGAGAGAGGGGGCACTTTTACAATTTAGGATGGTTGATCTTAACCGTCGGCAATGCTATGTAATAATGTAATAGAAACTGTTGAGGTTGGAGAGAATTTGTGGCCCCGGAATGCAATTGATATTTTATAGCCTTCCTCGACTGTATTTTCTCCTACTGCGGATGTTGACTTTGGTAAATTTCATGGGCTGGCGTATCTGTAACATCCGCATGCATTTTTGCAATAAATTCTACGTTGCCTTTACCCTTACATGGGGCAAACATTGACAAAGTCAGCTATGGTCAGCTCTATATTGTCGCAATGGTATATCATTGGTGGTTAATCCTGGTAGCCATACCGAAGTGGCTATCAGTATTGTTGGGCAAAGGAAGGGCTGTGGGACTCCATAAATTGTGATGAGTCGGTGTTAACTTCGTGTGACAATAGCATAGCGGGATGAGTGGAAAAAATATCTTGGGAAGGAAAGGGGGAAGGGACCAAGTTGTCGCATGCCCCGAACCAACCAATCGTCAGTGAGTATACGGTGCCCAAGAAACAGGGAACCTAAAAGGAAATAGGTATTGTTAGAGAATGGCCAGCGGTGGGGGGGGGGCTGTTCCTGGGTGTGAAAAGGAATATAAAAGGGCTTGGTTTCAGCGTTGTTGCTTGTCACTCACGGGCTGTTCTTCTTGCCCAAATATGTCGTTATTTTTTTCCAGAGAGTAGTGCTGGACTCCTTGTAGGATTTCCTGAGATTTACACTTTTTTTCTTGGTTTTAAATTGAAGCTTGTCAATATCAAGTGCCCCTTTATAATTTTACCATATCAATTAAAATCCAGGCCTCACACGCCTTGGAGTTTTGCTCTACTTTTCATTAATCGCATAGCATTTGGCATTCCCCCTATCCCTATTTTTTTCACAAGCGGAACCTTCCCTTCCGCAGTAGGGGCCAACCTATTTTTTTGGGACTAGGCATCCGCCAAGGTCTTGAAGTGTCGCAGGTCTACCTAGGGCTTGGAGGGTTTTAATCAGAGCCATTTATCATTTTCAAGGGCATTCAGACCTACGGGATATCTCAGCGATCGGGGCCCGTTGTGGGTGATACAGCGGGATCACTATTGTTGCAGGCTGTAGCAGCCGAATTCTCCCTGACAGGCACTTACAGCGGTGCTCCGCGGCCGGAATATGGATTACTGTAGATAGTGAACAGTATCGCTTCTTTTTTTTCAACGTCACCATTAGATCTTCTGATAGAAAATAGGTAGGTATTGGTTTCAATTTGGGTAAACGGGGGGTGGTCGCTTAGTCTACCGAATTCGTAATTCAGGCTGGCATAAGCACAGAACCAACACGTTTCCTTAGTTATCCCGTAGATGGTGTTGGCGCAACTTTAGGGAATGGTGCAGCAGGGGCATCTGGAACATCGAAACTTATGGCCCAGATGCCTTATTGTTGTTATTTCTTTTCTTCGGGGAAATACTCACTCACGTCCAATACTAATTAGCAATGACTGGTAACAGTATAGCGCCTTCGCTATTAACGCATGCTGCGGATCAACTGCTTTACATTTAGGAAGATCAGGTTAATGGGAGCTACCATCACTCTTTCCCCGCCCTCTTTCAACACTACACCGCAGTATCTATCTTTACGACCCTTTCTAGAGGTCCATTCATTTGGGATTCCCCAACTGTGGCCTATTTCAATTGCATGAAATCAGCGACAGTCTGTGGTCACAAAAACCAACATGGTGGAAGCGCGTATCCTATCATATTTTACGAAAAACCTGCTTATCAACCAATGTACATGCTTGAACACTCTTTTCGCCGCGATTTTCGTTTAGGAATTCGGAAAAATATATTTTTATTCGAACACACATTTACACCGCTTTTGCAATCCTTATGGATCTTAATAGTCTGTTTCACGAAGGTAAGTTAACCTTTTCGGTTGCAGGGTAAAGGCTTAAGTTTACTTCCAAGATCTAAAGGTGGTGGATGTTCTACATGATTCATACTCTTTCCAAGAATTTAGATATGGTAGAGGTAGCACAACCATACCAAGATTTCAGGTTTTTTTCCCGTTGCTAATCCTCCTATTCGTAGTAGTCAATGCTTGGCCTTCTTGGCGCAATCCTGCTCTGCGATATCATCTGTTTTCCATGCGGTATTTATTTCGCATACCAAAAAAAACACCACTTTTTTCTATTAATGACGTGCTTTTCGGAACTTGTTCCGGTTGGACGCTGCAGAAGTGGCAGGGTACCTACGAGACCCTACAATACAACGGGAGGTCAGTCAGTCCCTCCAGGCAACCTTTCATTACTCTCTCGCCGATCGTGAAGCAACTGCAAAACGGATCTGGCAGTTCCTCCAATCAGTGCTACTCAAGGTTCCCGATAAGGGCAAAAACCTTCATTTCCCCTTTCGACATCCTTCACGTCGTACTATTTCCCTGCATCCAATAGTCCTCCCAGAAGCTCAAGGGCTGTATGTGGCCTCGGTGAACAGTGATGGTGATAACGTTGTAACTCCCACCTCTGAGACTATGGCATTTCCACTGTCTTGGTTATCGACTAGTCCAACACAGCCGGTTCCCTTTTCCTTGACCGCATCATCAGACGCTTCTGCTGGTGGGTTCCATCGATTATTCTCATCCCGTCGTAATGAAGAGCGACCTGTACGTCCTTTTGTGGTCAGCTACATCCTTCGGGCCTTACGATTAAGTGTAAGCAGTCCCTTTCCAGAAAATCGCCTTCGCTGGACGCGTTATCTTAATCGATTAGAACAAAATCGGTTTGCCATTCCGGCACCCTTGGTTGCCTCTCCATCGTTTTTTATTCCCCTTCGCGACCTTGTTCAGCTGCCCCAACCTAACGATTTCCCGGTCGCCGTGAAACCTTCCTCGTCCATGGATTTTGCCTTTGGTCCCATGTTGGAATTAATGGACTATGAAGACCACAACGGTTGGAGCTGCAGCAAAGAGTGTCAAGCGGCCGTGCTGGACGTGTTTTGCGAGGAACATCGCCTCAGCAACCTCTGTCGGGTGTACATGTTCTTCCCATCGCTAATGCAGCATTCGTTTGTCAATATCTCACGCGTTCTTCGGAGCCAAGGTCCGCTCCAGGCCCATATCTGCTTTTACCTGGGGATTGCCGCATGCGCCGAAATAGGGTGTTATTATGGAGTTTCCCTTCTAAAGCATGAATTTATACGTTATGGAGGTGACCCCACTTGGTTCCAAGGAATCGCTTATGTTCCCAAGTCACTCCAGGCCTTGGCATATCTTTGCTCTTTATTGCATAACAAACCGTGGCTGGTCAGTAAGGACCATTTACGTATACTTCGCCAAGGGCGGGCCACACAGCAACAGTTGCACGAAATTACCCAACAGTGTGAATGGGAGAAGAACCAGAGCATTACCGTCGTGCACTCGTACACGTTAGATAATGGCAAACGATCTCCGCTTCAATCCGGCAGTAACTCCTGGTCAGGTAGTGAGGGCTGGTCTACCAGTGAAATAGCTCATGCCGTCTACGTGGTCGCTTCCTGTCAAGCCTTTGCCACGGTGGCCCTTGGTTGTGGCGTAGTTCCGGAAGTAGACCTTCCGGGTGGTTTTACACTGACAGTAACTAGCCACCAAAACAGTCAGTGGCGGAATCTTCAGCGGTTAGAGAGTGCATCGATACTGGCAAATGATCCCTTTTTCTCTACCGTGAGTCAGAATCTAAAAACCTACTTGAATACGGAACCCACCAGCACCCTTTTAAGACCACTGTCGGAAGGACTATGCGCGGTATGCCAATCCCCCATGACGAACCACGCCACCACCGGTCAGGATAGTACTTGGCGCCTGGTCAAATTACTGCGAGAGCATGTCAGAGACGGTTACAGTAAGGAACTGGTGGAGGAGTTAGCAGAGCCCAGTAAGCTCACCTTTGATACGATTAAAACGTGTCTGGACTCGACAGCTCCCCAGAAAGTACACCTTCGAGAGTTGATAAGTGATCTGGACTCTTCCATCGCTTCAGATCCCTTGCATTCCAATTTGTTGTGGACCACGAACAAGGCTATGAAAGATCATGGTAGTTCAACGCTCTCTTGCGCAACTCTGAGTGACGACGACCAGCCGCGCACCCCGCCTCCTTTTCTATTGTCAGAGGGCCCATTGCCTGAGAAGGGGGAAGCTAGGGTATGTTCCATGCCAGCTAAACGTTGTCATGTCATTAATACCGCTCTTGCCTCGAACATGATTATCGACGTTTGTCAATCTACCGATGCGGAGTATGAACCCCTCAAGCGGTTTCAGTCTCGTGTCTGTCAATACGTTATCCCAGAAGAGTACCGAGTACCGTCTGTAGTGCACACCACTTCCACTGGGAATGGCTTCTACTCTTTTCCGTACGATCTCACTTGGAAGCATCATGGTGCACACATTTTGGCTAGTCATCTACCTCGCCAGGAGTCACTCTACGAAAAGGAGTTCGCCCTTACTGTGAAATGGACGGATGGCACCGTGGGAGACAATGTAGAATTCGATTGGGTTGCTAATAGCGGCATCGACACCGAGCCCTTTCGTTGTGCCATTTGGAGGTTTACCCAGGCCCTATGTGGGATTCAGCTTTCCGAATACCAGTATAATCTCATTCCGTTGTATCTCACTCTTCCTACGCGCCAATACATAAAGAAATTAGTGCTGCGCCCCGAAAAAATGTCACCTCGCGATTTCTACTATGGGGTAGACATGATGTTACGGGTGGACGAGGTTTGCTTTGTGAACTTACTGGTTGCCCAAGCCAAACGTCAAGCAGTGATGTTGCTCGCTCTACAGCAACTCGCCGCTTAAGTGTATCCCTCTTACTTTTTTTCCGTCACCTTTCCACTTACCGTGCAGTCAATATTACATCAAGGATGAAAATGGGTTCGCTATTTTTAAAAGAATCTGGAGAAGTATACACATTAGGTTTTTTTAGTTTTGGGATTGTCAAGGGATTCCTTTTCCCCACCGTGCGAGAATCTATCAGCGAAACGGTAATGGGATTTGGTTTATACCTACCGTTTACATTTTATTTTGGGTGACCCTTTCGTGTACGATTTTATAAGATAGCAGCAGGATCATGTGTGTACGATACAATATTGATGGCGTGGTCACTCTTTTTTATTCACAGCAGATGGTTTATTGGTAATAGTTTTTCATTTTTTTTCAATGCATTATTCGAACCTTCCCAAAATTGGATTTTTTTTTAGTAAAACTCAAATTCTACCCATTTCCATATTGGTCATTATTCTCTGGAAGCATATAATATTCCTGCTCTTATTCTCTTCGGACGATAATGCTGTGGCAGATTTCGAAAATATATTATTACTATCTATACGCCACCAGTGGTACTATACGACATTGAGTATAATACTAACAACTACTTATTGATAACTATTTTTGTTATTCTACGTGAGTAAAGATAGCCTTTAATAAACTAAACTATAAACTAATTGTGATAAACTTAGGGAGTGTTGTTAGACACTTAAACATAGATAAACAATAAACCATTTTACATCAGAGTGAAGAAAAAAGGAGTGAGAGAGTAGTGGGAGTGAACGAGATATAATATACCAGACTGAGAGCATTAGCGAAGGAAAGCACGTGATGCGAATTACTGACGGAGGCGGAAAACATGGAGATTAACAATTTTATTGTCACCAAAGTTAAAAAAATGAGTTCCTTCCCACTTTACGTGTGCAAACAATCGCCGTATTCTAAAATAGTCAGACGGAGAAAAGCTAAACAAAAAAGGAGGAAAGGGTGGAGTATGTGGACTTACTTGAAGTAAGAGTCAACTAGCAGGTAGGTTATGATGCAGAAGGACAGATGTGAGATTTTGGAAACGTCAGGGCCAGGTGTATCATGATTGCGCATATCTCACACTTTGGGTGCTGATGTTGCCGGTAATGATGTGTCCATGGGTGCGAGTCAAAGCCCGATCCAGTATGAGCTGCCGTTCAAATTGTGAATAGTAGTGCTAGCCAAGGGTGTGGCGTGAGCTTCGGCGCCAGCAGCTGTTGATTTGACCACCATGCACCATTCATACCAAACCTTGGAAGAGGACGTCAGCCTCCACAGATGGGTCTCAA
>JAOPJG010000747.1:0-17540 GCA_027478255.1 Dispira simplex | reverse complement strand
ATATGTCTTATGACATTAGTATTAGTTAAATCCAATGTTTATTAAAGGCTATTAGTTTACCCAATTCCCAACACATAGTATACTTATGTAATTCACAGGATAGGTAATTATATAGCAAAAAATCCACCAGCACTGAATGGATCTCTCACAAAAAACTATTGTTTGACTTTGTAGCTGGTACATTTTTGCTCCAAATTGCTATATAGACAAAAAAAACCCTACCCAACTTGTAGGGAGCTTTTATTCTAAATTGTGCTGCTGTTTAAAAAAAGGCAAGTATTGCTTTCCCATTCATTGACTTATTTCTGCAAGGTCAGGTTAGTTTTTATTAATAAAAAAGGAATACTGGTAAGGGTCCCAATGCTACTCATCGAAACATACATCTAATAAGAATAAAAGCAGTCATTTTGGCAAAAAGAAAAAAATTGTGATGGAATGAATTAGTAGAAAAATTGCTGAGAATAGGAATGAATGGCGTGAGGAGGAGAGGTAGTGAATAGTGACAATGACTAATGCATAATATGGTATTATTGTAGACTAATTGAACGTTCATTTCGTAATAACCTAGGAAAGAACAGAAACATGAATACAAAAATACAATCAAAAATTGGGCAATGTAAGCACTCACTATTCACTCCAGGTAAGTAAAATAAAAGTCGGTCATTGAAAAAGGTGAATGGATTGAATAAAAAACATTGAATTAAAGCAGTACCGCGAGGGAATCGAGCAAGATCACACAGAAATAATGAACTTAATGAGCAGATTATCGTCTGAATATTTTTCCATAATGTATATGAAGTAATCAGTCTTTTGGGGGGAGAATTCCCCACTATTTAACTGATTTTACCTAGTAGAGTGGCTTGAAAATTTGAACAAACTTATATGTGTAATGAATGGTTTTCATCAGAGCTTCTAGTCATTTAAAGTTTTGGTTGGAAAATTCCCCTTTACGTATTGGAGGAGCTAGGGGAATGCATAGCGTCTGAATTAACTGTGACATGATTATTATGACAACTTGTAATGTCAGTTGACTGAGACTAATCTGTAGATTTACTCGCCCTAGGGATCTGCTTAGTTACCTCAATTTTCAGCAAAGGGAAGTGGTCCGTCGTATCATCGCAAGGAGGGAGAGACCTTGAAAAGGGCACCCCTTTTTGAGATTATTGCAAGACAATAGCGTTATGCAAAGGTTCGGCGGTATTAAACACATTGCATGTCACAAAAAACAATCGCCAAGTATATGAGATTCCCGAGACATAGTGACATTATTGTGTTGAAAGTGGTACGATCTGATGAACGACACAGTAGGGTGTGTTTAAAAAAGTGGCCTCTCTTGGAACCACGAATACTGACTTTAGTGGGTTTTAAGATACTAGTGTCTAATGTAAAAGTCAAATATGAAATTTGACGTGGATATATAATGGCATCAAGGTAATGTGATACTGCCGATAGAACGAAATATTTAGCCAGTGTTCCGTATTTCTCTTTCTTTCTGTCTTAACGAAGCGGGTTAGAAGTGGGCGCTGTTACATTCCAAAACATTGTTGTCCAAATAAGGGGAACAATGTACAGACCAGTAGGTCGATCATTCTTATTGGAGGCATCTAGCCCCCCCCCAACGGGATATAACCGTTCTTAGCAAGGAAATTATTTTTTAGGATCATCTAATTCTACTCTTGTCTTTATCGAAATGTGTATTTTTTTTCGACTATATAGAGAAAAATCCGCCAGCGTTGAGTAGGTCTCTCACTAAACCCTGTTGGTCAAAACGCAATTGGTAAGTTTTTACTCTAAATCTCTATATAGTTGAAAAAAAATCACCCAAATAAACTTAGTTTTAGCAGGTTGAAGTTACCTCTACTTGTGCGAATATCGCATCGTGTGGTATCGTTGTATCACTCAAACCTTCTGGCGTGTGGGTCAAGTTATATACTGTGATCCTGGTATGGTAGCTACGCACAGCATTGCCAAACCACGATGTGAGGCTAGACCTACATCGTAGACACACAGGCGTTGCATCGAGCATACGTTGTGTATGGGGGTAACACACTTCGCATATAGTGAAGGTTGTTACCTAGCGATTAATCACTAGCGTTCTAGTGTGACATTCAACCACCGGGATAATACACTTCGCATCTAGTGAGGGCTATTATCCGATGATTGAACACTATCTTCTAGTGTGATATCCATCCACTGTACGTATCTGTGGGTTCGACTGTTCCTTTACCAACTTACGACTGTTAATGAGTGCTATGATCTAATGCCTTATTAGTTATTACTTTCTGTTCCTGATTTAACGTTTATTAGTTGTTATGAAGAACTTATGGATGCTCGAGTGCCTGATCGAGACAGGACTCGAAACTTAGTGGCTACCCCAGCCTATCTCCCTTTGGACCAAGGGACGCTCTTCCACGAGGAATATTCATGGTCTGAACTAAACACGAGTATGGCCACTAACAAGTGCGAAATGGCCAGTTTTAATGTTATGTACAACGAAAAGAAGGTAATCGATGAACCCTTTATGGTTTTTTTAGGTAAATACACTTTATAAAACAAATATGGCAATCAGTGACATCCCCATCATAGGCTTAGATAAAAAGCCCTTTGGTCAAGGACGGAAATAATAAACATAAAACCACGGTGTAATAAACAATAGCTCCACGTTACTAGTGACCGAGACTTATAACCCACGAACTAAGTGCCAAAGGGGCAGTGGGTGAATACCACAACTATTCCCAACTGTTGGTAACCCTATCACGATGGTTTGGGCGACAATCGTTTAAATTCCTCAGCGCTCACTGTCTGAATCTTGTTACCGGTGGGCAACTGTTGAGAGGGACGACGACCACGGTTCACCCTATCGGATTCTTGAGCTGAGGACCCCATGGAACGATTAGGTTCGTTTTGGTCGTTCTGCCGCATTTGAGGTATAGTGGCGGGATCTATGGTTGCACCTCCGCCACTATTCACCCCCGAGCCCAGAGGCTGGGTAATGTTGGGGGCCAACTGGGGAAGGTCGACCTTTAGTTCAGTGTCTTCCAACCGACCCCAGTTGTGGGCCCCGGCGCCTTGTTTCTTTGGGAGACCACGGATGTCCAGGGTTCCGTTTCCATGACGCGGTAGGTGGCGGTCAAAGTTACGGTAACGAGGAGCAGGGAAGTGTTTGTCACGCTCACTACGAGTCATGGTGATAGTTTATATAATAGTTCGGACTATGTGAGAAGGAAAGAGGTGTAATGATAGGTGTGGTTTTAGGTATCAAAGGGTGGTTTTTTTGTACGTTAAAGTGGTCATAACACATAGTTCAGAATTAGTATCATTGTGTATATCATTTTAAGTTGGATACTTGCTCGCTCCCTGTGTCACTATTATTTTCCGAATACTTCCAGTGAGCCATCGAGCAAAATACTAATTATAACTAGCAATACCTTACCTTCTAAATATTATACGGTAGTGTTTTTGAATCAAAAAAAATTGTTATAAAAGCAAATACAAAAGTGAACACCGGCCAAGTCAGTCGCATCACTTGGCATTTATATACCAGGGACGGGTGTAAGCCTGGTCAAGTCACGCGCTACACTTAAAGAGGAAGGCTGGAAGGTCTTTGGTCAATAATGTGCGGAGGGAAAAAAAGGCGTTTCTCATACCTGTCCATTGGGATGTGGACTGTGGCGGGAGAAGTGACGTCAAAACGACGCCCTCGTCATCATGTATGAATAAATAGTGGTCCATCTATTAAGTGGAGGTATTCAGTAATAAGATGATGGAACATGGGTTAAATATCTCTCTGTTGGCTTTTATTTACTTCAGGTAAGCAAAGTGGTTAGCGATTCACTCGACTCATTCATGCTGATAGCAGAGAGAGAAGGTTAGAGTGAAGAACTATGCATGATATTTTACTTTCACTTTGTAAAATCAATAAATAACGGAATGGAAAAAGAATGTCACTATTACCGCTCATTCCAAAAAAGACTAAAGTACCGTGGTCCCTTTTACAATGGAGTAACAGCCATAAAGGTACGTTTTTGCATTTACCTTTCTGACAAGCTCACCATTATTATATTACTGACTTTCATTTCCGTCATAAGTATCTTTTTTGCATTGTTTGTTTTTGTTTTTTATTGCATTACAAGCTCCTTACCGTATTACGTCCATGTGTCAACTATGAAGTTCGACAGATATTTATTATCACTCAACAATAGCATTTACAATCGAAACGGACCGCATCTGGCGCTCTACCTCGATGTGTTTGGCACCCAGTGTTTAAGCGCCTGGCAAGGTTGCCAAAAACAACGCACTTTTCCGGAAGCGGCGATTCGGGAACAATTATTGAGTCCCTGGGACGAAGTGGTGGTGCATTTGTTTAATTGCCAACAAGCGCTGGACCAGGGTGATGTGGTATTGGGTTATGAGGAACAGGCGGCGGCGGTGGTGAGTTTTAACCGAATTTTCGCGGAAGAACCCCGGTGGATTTTACCGGTAGCTTACACGTTGAACCGGAACGTGTACCGATTGGCCGGGTTGGCGGATCGGTCGTTGACTAAAAGGGAGTTAAAGGCGAACAAACTCGAAGACGCGGGACGATTGTTAAACCGTGGGTTTACTCTCTGCGCTACCGACCGGGGGGCTTTATCTGTGTCACGTAAATGGGGTACGTATTATTTGGTGGGGTTATTGTTCAAGACCTACTTTCGACTTAAAACTTATAATTTATGTACTACGTTGATACGTACCATGAAAATGGCCGAGCTGCCCCATATGGACGAATTCCCGCGCGCTCACCAAGTGGCGTTCAAGTATTACCAGGGATTGCTGCGGTTTTACCACGAGGATTTCTCTGAAGCAGAACGTCATTTCCGGTTCGCCTTTGAACATTGTCATTATAAACATCGGGCCAACAAAGAAAGAGTGCTGGTGTACCTTATTCCCACCATGTTGCACCGTGGCATTCTTCCCAAAACTACCCTGCTGGTGCGTTATCCGAGACTCAACGCTATTTACCAGCCCTTTGTTCAAGCCCTTCGCACCGGCGATATCAAAGCCTTTGACAACGCCCTCGTTCATAACGAACACACTTTGTTGCGTCAGGGTACTTATTTGGCCTTGGAACAGGCCCGTAAAATGGCGGTGCGGACTTTGTTTAAGAAGACGTATTTGGTGTGTAACAAAACTAGCCGTTTGCCCTTTTCTAATTTCCAAGCGGCGTTAGCGTTTGTGGACATGAGGGTTCCGCTGGCCGAAGTGGAATGTATGTTGGCGGGAATGATATACTCAAATTTGGTTCGTGGTTATCTCTCCCATGATAAGCAAATGCTGGTGTTGAGTATCCAAAATCCGTTTCCTAAACTGCAATAATCCATAAAGGGCAGTCTGCTATTATTCTATTGGAAGTAACTAATAAGCAAAGGGGGAAGGAGGAGGATAGGAACATTCTTCTTTCTCTAATATTGAAATTAACCAAGAATTAAAGACCCAGAGAATAGTCCGCCCTTAACCCTATTGGTAGCGAGTTTTGGCAGTAGAGTGCCACAGGCTCCTTTGGCATTAATTGCATGTGATTTTATCTATTCCGTACTGGCAGGCCCCATAGATAAAGTGAGAGATATAGAACAAAAGTCCCCCCTTCCCGCCTCGATGTAAAGGCGGAATGGGATTGTTCCTCGCAGTAACACATGCTATAAAATTCTATGCACTGACTGCTGGTCCATGTGAAACTTGGTTCAGCTATGCAGAGTGTGTCCTTTTCTTCCAACTCTCTTTTTGCACCTAGTTCTTGTCGTTTGCTACTTTTTTTCCTTTTTATTCGTTCTTACTACTCCACCAGCATTTCTCCTCGTTATAGCAAAAGCATTGTCGTTACATTTGTATTACTATTACAAGTTATTCTTGTAGCCAAGGTTTATTATTATCTACAACGGTTTGTGGAAGTTGGCGTTACCCGTCTTACTTTTCTTGGGCTGTACTTCACCGACCACGATACTGTGGTTGAGTTCCTTTTTTTTTAAAGACCACCAACTTTTTGCAACTCTACACCATGCCCGACACCATGGTGGATCTACCCACCTACACCCTGAATAAAACATCGGTGACAAGGGTTCCGATCCAAACCCAGCGACGTCGGATAAAGCCCGAAGATTTATACCCGTTGGCCAGTCGCGCCTTTCTATTGAGACACCACGCCCAAGCCTGGAATCTGTGTTGTTCGGGTTTAGCGTTGACCTTGTCGCCTACTAGTCCCAACGCTCATACTCCGCCCGAATTACTCTTACCGCTGACTTTGGGACCAGTAAGTGACAGTTACCATGTCTTTTCCAATTCAAAGTCATCATTGCCCGTGTTACAGCGTTGGTGGGTATTGTATTTGACGCTCTTGGGGGCCCTGTTAGAAGCTAACGAGGTGGGTCAATTGCAGGCATTGGCGGCATTTCGTGACGCGTTATTACCTTGTACATCCGGTATCACGCAACCTTGGTTGGCTTACACGACCATTGGGCAAGAAGGTTTCTTGTACCCGTTTCCCACTCACCTTGACCAGGTATGGCAGGCATTAGTCGAGGCCTACCAGGGAGAGGTTTACCGTTTGCCAGGTGAAGTGGTAGTGGCGGCAGGTTTATTAGCCCTTCAGTTCTGCTTACCACGCAAGGCGGCCCACTGGGTAGAAACCTGGTTTGCTGGGTTGCCCGATACTGTGCTTGATTTATTGGAAGGGTCAGATTTAACCAGGCCGAATGACTGGTATCGTACGTATGAACAAGTGGCCGAACTTTACTTGTTACAAATATTACCTAGTGTCAAAGAGTGGTCATCTGCCAAAGCGTTTCTAGAGTATAACCAGATTTTGGAACCGGATACCCGACGAGCGTTTATCCACCGAATTCAACGGTTGCAGCGGAATCAACGGTTGGCGGATAAACGAGCGCGGGTTCGTAAACAACAACGGGCCATGCAGACGCCATACTCGAATACGACTTTAGCTAATGGCGGAAAAGTGAATTCACTGTCGGGTGTTCCTAGTCCCCCGGAGGAAGTGGAACCTAGTGGGAATGGAGTGGTAAATCCGAAACAAGTGGCGCGGGTAAAAGTAGAAACATCTACCGAAGAATACTATCGACAGCGTGGGAGGACTACCGACCCCGCTATCATCTTATCCCAACCTTTACCGCACACTACTGTAGATCCATCTGCCAAAGTGGACGCTCCGAATGATAATTTACACAGTGAAGAACAAACCCTGCGTTTAAACCAAACGAGCTTACGCCAGCGGCCTTTGTATACCATCAAAAAGTACCTACATCGACTGTTGGTCAACCAGGGCCACTTTTTGATCCCGTTACTCGTGGCCATTGTTTTGATGATTTGTTGGCGATCCCTTCGACAACGCTTTCCCCGTTTATTACGGATATTAGGATCTAAACTATGGCAAACCCTCGTCATGGGAACACGCACCACCTATCTCTAACGCACATGCTATGGGATGTAGTAAGGGTGACGTGTCCTTTTCATAAAAGACACATGATGCGATTAGGGAATGAACGTGTACTTTTCCGCCCTATCGGTTATCGTTCTATTATAATTTCGATGTATGTACCAGTATTACTTGGTAGAATCCATTTATTCACTTGTTATAAGATTAAGGAAGTACCAGAGGTCAGATATGTCTTTTGGGTTACGCGGCTGTTATTACTTTTCTTGGTGGGCTATTCGGCGGATTCTCCAATAAAAACCAGACCACCAGATTTCTTAAAATGTCTAAAGTGGGAGTAATAGAACATAGTGTCCAGTATTTGTTTGTTCCTATGTCGTGGAGCGTGTGGGACCTTGTTATACTGCAAATCCGGGATCACAACTCTTTATTAGTGCAGTGAAGGTGTGAACTGCAGCACTGTTGATGAAGTAGAAAAGAATTTGTTGGGGATTGGGTAAACTAATAGCCTTTCATAAACATTAGATTGAACTAATACTAATGTCATAAGATATATAAACACTATGTAAGTACTATAGAATAAACTAATTTGGAAGAGCTAGAATCCAAGAGTGAGCACTCAGTGTGCGAACTATATACCAGTGGGTGACGTAAGCAATAGCTACTCGTGTGACATAGGCTTTGTAAAGACGGACAACAGCCAAATATTAACAGAATTGATATATAAATTTATCAATACAAGGTTAAATACCTTACCTATGTGAATTTCAAAATTTATGTTAGGTTTCGGCGTGACCACTTCAAGTCTCCATTTCACCCATATAGAGTATTCCTTGTTTGGCTATTTTTCTCCTTTTCTATCTCACTAACCACAGCGTTGCCTGAGAAAGTAACATTACCACCACTTCCATCTGATTATACCTCGCGCAAATCAACATGACCGACCAGTCTCCTTACAACGAAACAGCCCTCCACCAATTTTGTCAAGCCTTACCCAAAGTAGAACTCCACGCCCATCTAAACGGTTCATTAAGTCCTATCACGTTGGCCCAATTGCGAACGCTGAAATTGGGCAAATACCCTGAATTGGCCACGCTACGTTGGCCCCAACACCGGAATGGTGGGTCCGTTAGCCTAGCGGAATTTTTCCCATTGTTTCAACATATTTACAAACTGACGGAAGATGAACAAGGGGTAAAAATGGCCACTTGGGATGTGTTGGAAGAGTTTCAAAAGGATGGAGTACGATATTTAGAACTAAGAAGTACCCCAAGGGCAGTGGAAAGTACGGGTATGACCAAGGAAACGTACGTACGGGCGGTACTCACCGCTATGGACGATTGGACAAAACACCAGCAATTATCACCACAAGGCCAACCCGGTACCAAGGGTGGTATGGTAGTAAGGTTGATTTTATGTGTAGATCGAAGGGAATCCCCAGAAGAAGCCCTGGCTACCGTTCAACTTGCTCTCCGTTACCGCCAAACTACTTCCACCCCAACTGACCCACTTTGTCAAGTAGTCGGAGTAGACCTATGCGGAAATCCTGAAGTAGGCGACCCTTCCACCTGGACCCCCGCCTTCCAACTGGCCAAATCCAAAGGTTTAAAACTAACTGTTCACCTTGGTGAAGTTCCTTACAACTTAACTGAAGGTCTCGCTCTACTAGCTTGGCAACCCGACCGGGTAGGACACGCCACTTTACTTAGTCCTGCCACCCGTGCCGCACTTTATAAAGATAAGATTCCTGTGGAAGTTTGCCTCACTTCTAATGTGCAAAGTCAAACGGTAACTTCTTATGACGACCATTTCGTCAAGGAGTTTTACCGAGTGGGACATCCCTTTGCGCCTTGTACGGACGACAAGGGTGTGTTTGGGTGTTCATTGACTGATGAATATGTACGGTTGGCTACCGTTTTGCAGTTAAACTATGTCCAACTTTTTGGTATTTCGAGGCAGTGTCTGGGATTTATCTTTGCTGAGGATGCTGAACTTCAACAGCGACTACAGGTCGAGTGGACTGCTTGGGAACAATCCTGCGAATTGCTTCGGTCGGAATATAGGGAAATGGGTAAAAAAAAAGCCTGTGGACTTTCTTAACTCGATAAAGTACAATTACAGGTCGAATAATTATTATCGATTGCCTTCTTTCTTAAAACCCAAATATGAACCACAATATATTAATAATAATTACCATCATTGTCAAGTACAATGTGCACCCTCCTGAACCACTCATCAAAACATCTGTGAAAATCATTTCGTTGGAGGGAACCAAGGACTTCATTATATACCCCTATAATCTCATCATCATTGTCAAAGACTCTACCCTCCAGCTTTTTCTTGATACGCGGGAACAACCAAAAGTCACAAAGTGCAAGGTCAGGAGAGTAGGGTGGTGCTTTAAGCAGTTGGAGTCCAAGCTCATCCATATGGGCCTTGCTATAGTGAGAAATATGAGACCCTGCATTATCCTAGTGGAGGATGATACAGGAAGTGGGTGACTTTGGATGTGTTTTCTGCCATTCCCCAACCATTGATTTGACATCATTCCTTTTGTACTAATAAATCTTCGACCTAGAGTCATTACCATTGAATGCAGTATAAAACGTGATCAATTTATTGAGGAGCACAGTCCATTTAAAATGTCGTGGCTTCGAGGTTCACCATGGCTGAGCAGGGATGAGGTCATGCTGACCTTGGTTTTCTGGCACCCATACCTTTCAATTAGTGCCAGTCTGGGGGTTATTACGGTAAGCTCAGGTTTCATTACATGTCACAATATTGTACACAGGAGAGTTGGTTGGTTTCTGAAAACGGTCAAGTAAATTGAGGCAAAAGGTTTTGTGGTCACTTTGCAACTCCGACATTAGGGAATGGGGAATCCAAGTACTAAGGTATGAATGGTAAGGCAACTGGTTGTGGAGGACGTTCCAAACATCCCTCACAGAAGTCTTTACCTCCCATGCAAGCATATTCAGGGTCACAAATGGGTCTTCATTAACTAGCTGTTCGAAGGTGTCACTTTTATATTCATAGGTCTCATTGGAAGGACGTCCCATGCAGTGCTCATCTTCAAATGACAAATGACCAGTCTTAAAGCTGCTGTACCAATAGCACACCATGCCATAAGAAGGACAACCTCTTATGTAAATATGTTGCAAAGTTTGGCGGATTTCAGCTGGGCTTTGGCTGAGTTCAAAAAAATACCCAAAAGTGTGACTGCATTATGACTGGGGTAATGGTGGGCATGGGGCATTGTGACTTGGGTAAATGAGACATGGTAAATGATTTTTACATTAGAATAAGTCAACCAAACAAAAAGATGAAAAGGTAAAACCAAAACTTGTATATTCCTATTAACAAGCGGTAACAGTACAAAAAAAGGAGAAGAAAAAATAATACCTATTTACCCCTGAGTCAAAGAATTTATAAATTGAACGATACAAGCCTATCCAGCAAGATGTTATCAAATGTAATATATACTGGTAAAACACCACATATTCCAAGCTATTCACAAAAAAAAAGATTAAAATGAATGGGATACACATTTGATTACAGTAAGGAATTGTCAGATAAAAACGGATGAGCAAATGCCTCTGCAGGAGTCAGTCGTTTTTCTGGATTTAAAACCAAACAACGGTCCAAAAAATCACAAAAGGCATTTGCCAGTCGCTGGGACGAACGGCCCTGATCCCCGACATTACTATTACTAGTCATTAATCGCGATTTCAAATCCGAGAGGGGTTTAGTAAACACCAACGGCCGCACCACCTCCTTTTGGGTAAGTCGGTCTCTATCGCAATATAAAAAAGTTGATAGAGTAGGATCGAAATGTCGGGTGGTAAATTGACCCCGTTTAAGCATACGAATGGGAAACCGCCCTTTAAGTTGCATCATCAATTTGAGCATTTCGTTGTTACTATGCCCCGGAAACAAAATCTTACCCGTGTACAATTCGTACAGGGAACAACCTACCGACCATACATCTACGGCGTAATCACAGGTCAACCCCAGAATCACTTCGGGTGCTCGATAAAACCGACTTACGAGGTATGGTGTAATATCGTTATCGGTGACCGTCGAAGCTGATCCGAAATCACACACTTTGAGTAAATTCTTGGTTTCGTTGACTAAAATGTTATCCGGTTTGATATCCGCGTGCAATATCCGACACTTGCGCAAGAGGGAGAGGGCCTGGAAAATCTGGTGGGTATAAGTACGCACAGCTCGTAGATTGAGGCCGACATCACGGCCGTACTTTTTAAGTACTTCCCGGAGGTTCATGTGTAACGATTCAAACACTAAACAAAGATGATTGCGGTATTCAAAATGACGTACCAGTCGCACACAGTGACGTTGATCGTGCGGGTCCATGGCATGTAATTGGGTAAGGATACCCACCTCTTTTAACCCTGCCTTGTACATGGTGGGATTATTGCGAATGATTTTGATGGCCACTTCTTGACCACCTTGTTCCAGATCCCGGGCCTTGACAACGGTGCTAAATACTCCTTTGCCCAGGTTATTATGTACGTGGTAGCGATGGCCCAGCTTCTCCCCCAGGATGGTTCGATAGTACCCTTCGGCGTCGTCCCAATTGTCTTGGAGGATGGTGGGAGTGGTGGACGAGGCGATTATCATTGATGGGTGAGTTGGGGATTTGGAAAAATCAGCGGGACCTGCCGTTTTAAAGTCAGTAATCTTGGATGGTTGCGCAAACATATCTTCTTCATCGTCCTCTTGATTAGGAGGCTGAACCATAGGTATATTATCATCGAATATGGCAGAGGACAGTTTGAACCCGTCGGATGGAATTTCCATAGGTTGGATGGACAAGGAAACCTGAGAGTCAACACTAGTCTGCCCCGTCGAGGGACAACCGTTGGGCGACACTTTGATATTGTCCGATGAAGACCGACCAGAAGCACCCAAAGAATTAACAGATAGTGGTGACACGTCCGTACTACGCTGTGGCAAGGTACTCGTCATAGTATTGTCACAGATTGACTCTACCAAAGATATATTATGACCCTGCGATCGATATTTTTGTAATATGGCCTGGCGTTTCCGTCGACGTTCCAATATCAACTCCTCATCCTTCTTCTGCTGTTCATCCCAACCCAAAGCATCCAAATCCATTACATCATTGGGGTCAGTTACATGCGGCTTGGAATTTACTATTCCTTTTGCACCAGGATTACCATGAATACCCAAAACTGTGCTATGGTGAGATTCCGGCGTTTGGGTTACCCGTCCCAAAAACACCCTGGATTCGCCACCATGGGTAGGGACTGACCTATTTGTAACATCCACACTGGACGAGGCCAACGGAAGTTCCCCTTCTTCCCACTCCTCTTCTTCCTTTTTTCTTTTCACTTGTCTACCAGAGGGTATACCATGTTGGGACCTACTACTGCGTCGAGACGGCTGGGTACCATCTTGTTCTAACCTAGGTGATAAAGAGCGGTCTCCTTTGGGAAGATAGCTACTACGCGAAGGCGAACGAACTCCATTGTGACTTTCGTTGCGCCGGGAAGGATGATGGCTTTGGGAGTGACTGCGACTGTGGCTATCGCAGTAGTCGTAGTGTCGACGGTGGGTGTCGTAGTGTGTGGAACCGTAATCGTGGTTGGCCATGTTATGGAACGGGTTAAAAAAAGTAGAAAAATATGGTGTTGTTGTCGTAAATAATGCAAATGTAAGGACCCTTATTATTCACAAGGTCATTTACTTTAAAAATAAGTGAAAAGAATAAGGTCGGCGTAAAGAAGAAACGATAAATATGAAGCCGTTGAGAAAAAAAGACAGGTATCGCACGTGACACTCACCAAGTAACCCCCCACACAAAGTGCCTTCATAGTTTGCCCGTGTTTTGAGCAAGGATAGTGCTTAGATAGTAGTAGGCCACAAGCTTAATGTGCTCCACACTTTAAAAAAGGCTGAAATAAGGATCAATATTACAAGTTGAAGACAGCAGGGCCTTGCTGGTAAGGGATAGAGCGTTCGGCACACTTGTGAGGTGACTGAAAAAAGGGGAGCTGGAAAACTGTCAGTTGTTTCTTGACTTTTTCGTTGAAGGACATGTACCGAATTTCTTTATTTTTTTCCTGCTTTTATAACCAAATTCCAAAGATGGTTATTTTTAGCGTCTAGGTTATTTTTAAAGTAATTCAAAAATTTTTTCTTTGCTAGTGTGAAAGGACCCCATGGCGCTAAATCAAAACAAACAGGGGTCTTCCTTAGACGACGGTTCGTCCACTAGTTCCAACCTAATAGACTTCACACAACCCAATCGAACCGAGCGTTATACCATCCAAACACACTACTTGCGACTCACCGAAACTCTCGCTCTAAAGCTAACAGTGTATTTGAGAACTCAGCATGCGTCCTGGTTCGGTGATGTACAACTACAGCAAATACTAGCCTTTCTCAAACCACAGCTGGTGCGACAGTTGGACGTGTTTGCCCAAACCAGTCGTCGCTCTTCTACCACGCTAGACTATTACCGGTGTAAGGAGTTTCAGTTGGCGTATGGGTTGACCGCGAGTACCGAAAGCCACGGCTTTTGCCTGGTGCAACATCCTCCTATTAAAACGGAAAACGATGACGCCCAGGAAATCACTATTACTAGTAATAAGAAAGTTAGGGATCAGCCAGCGACGGGAACCTGTCAATATACTGGCCTACGGATACATGCGGCGCGGTTAGTCGTCTTTGTTGAGCCTTATGATCCTCATAACCCAGTGTCGGTGCCGGATATGCTTGGACTGACCGGCAAAGAGGCGTCCAATCTCGATCAGTATTTGTGGCGCTCTGCTTAATGGACATTAACTTTTTCGGTTAAGGGGGACCCTGTGGCTTGTCTGCTTTAAACCTTTTCATTTGGTCCCTTTTTACTGACTACGTCTCCTCAATGTGTTAATATACACCACTATGAGCCTTCATCCATTCCCATTGGCCATGGGAAATTTATTTCAAATGACGGCCGGCGGGAATCAGAAGTCCAACCATTGGGCAAAGGGGGGAGGAATACAGGACAGAAGGAGAAATTCGCCACCCTTCCCCATTGTGATGTCGGTCCCCACGCACTCTCGTAAGGGATACACAGCGTGGGGAGTTTTTTTTTCGTTAAAAAGGCACGATGTGATTCGAGTGTGTCATCCCGTTGCTCACTACACGCGCCATTCTCCTGTTTGTTTTTTTTCCACCTGTAGTGTCGAGTTATTCCTTCTTACGCTTTTTTTTCTCTTTTATTCTTTCAACGGGTTTCATAGTATCACGTTTGGTGCTAAATTCTTCTTTCGTTCTTTTCACTATTTGTTGTTTTGTCGGTTCGTATTGAACACTTTCTCTAGGCATAAAGGCAACTCAACCAGGTGATCTCCTTTCGACCACGGTTAACCCTTCTATTCCTTTTAGGTTTGATTCCCTTTCCTCACATTAACCGGCCTTATTCCCGTCGTCACTCCATCGCTATTGAAAAAGTGACACTCTCAATAGAAGCATTTCACTCTGTAGTCAAGTGACCACATCCCAGTTTGCTATTGTGGTCACCCATACCTTTTTCCCGCTTCCGAAACTAAAAGAGTGTTCACCTACACACTTGCATTTCATCGGCATTGTGGTTTCCATAGAGTGAACAGCCCTCTGCATTGAACCCTGGTGTCGTGTGGGCAACCGTTTTCCTTACTTTCTCTTGGTTGCCATTCTACGAAATTTGGCCGTTTCCTTGCAATTCAACACCTCTGTACGGGGAACCCGTGGTGGATTACGGGAAACAGATTGACACACTATACCCTTCCGTTTTCCCTCACTCAAGGGCATCGTATAAGTTCGAAAAATTTGCGCATAGTGCCCACTACTCTACGTATTCGACATGCCGTTGACAGACTATAGTACGGGTACGCTGTGTTGGGCAAAGCTCAAGGGCTACCCCTGGTGGCCGGCTCGTATCGAAGACGAACAAGCCCTAACGCCGGCGGTTCGTCGGGCTAAACCAAAAAGTTCTCGAACCCACCCGGTTTTCTACTTTGGGTCGTTGGACTACAGTTGGGTAAGCGAGGACTGTTTGGAAAATTACCAGGAAAATTATGAAAGGTTTACAGGTAAACAACGCGGTAAGCGGGACCCTCAATTCACCCAAGCGTTGGCCCAGGCCAAGGATCCAGCGGTATTGGAAAAGGCCTTGAAAAAGCGTGAACAACGTGTTAAAAGTTTCGAGGTGGAGTCTGATGAAGAAAGCGATAGAGAGGTGTCTGAGGTAGATTCTGCCAACGAAGAGGAGGAGGAGGAAGAAGACGAACAAGTCTCACCCGCTCCCAAGACTACTCGCGGTAAAAAACGTACTAACGGGGGCAGCACTACGCCAAAGTTCCCCAACAAACGGCAAGCAGTGGGTGCCCGGAAGGCCTCGTCCGCTAAAACGGTTCGGCAAACGGCCAACATTTTATCCGAAACTCCTAACAACAAGGGTAGACGTGGGGCGGTCACTACCTCCCGTAAACGTAAAACCAGTGGAGGGGATGAGGACGTGGAACCCGAATCACCCACTACCCACCGGTCAGGGGGAGCAACATTACCGCTCGGTGCTAACCATGACAGCGGGCCGTTGAACGAGCCCGAACATGATAAGGGTTCCTTCACTGACGATAATTCCTCTATTACCACCGCCGCTGAAAAACCAATCTTACCCAAAAGTGACAACCCATACATTTCGGAATTGCGCACCAAGCTACGACACCGTAGCCTTCGTGATTGTCTGATGTTTTATCGTCACAAGATCCAAAAGACCTTACTCAAAGACCAAAATCCCGACGATTTGGCCTACATTGACGCGGTATTCCATGAGATGGAATTAGTTTCAGTGGATTTAGTCCTGTTAAAGGAAACCAAGGTGTTTAAGCTCATGAAACGGGTGGTTCAGACCATTAAAATCGATCCTGATCATTACCATTTACGCGATCGAGCTTTGGCTTTGGTCCACAAGTGGCGTCAGGAATACCCCGAGTTAGTTAATAGAGAAAACCGCGATAGTGGAACTCCTGTGCCTACATCGACCGGTGCACTGTTGGCCCGGCAAGAGAATAGTGGAGCTGGGCAGGATCAATCGGTTCCCAGTAGTGCTTCCCCAACCACCGTCGCCTTCCAACATCCGACTTCCCCTAGCGAAGACAATAATGCCGTACCTCATTCGGGGGAACCCGAGATCAATAGTGAGGTTAGAAAATCTGTTGCGGATGTATCAGACAAACCAGTATCCCCAACCGTTCAAGGCGTTTCCGCCCCGACGTTACCGTATGGTGGTGACAAGGTCACTTCTCCAGAAAGTCGTACAGCCCATGTGGAACCTGCCCAACCTTCTGTCATTTCGTCCTGATAATCTTTCGATGGTCAGAGTTGCCTTTTTTTTCTTAGTGAACGATATTATATATATATATATATTAATGTTCGATTGTCATTACGTCTAGTCTCCAATCTTTACGTATTTGTGAGTGTGGGTTTCTTCCATTATATTACAGACTCGGTTTATTATCAACGTTTCCACTTGCTTCCAGATTTCTCATTACTAACTTACTGTAGCCTTTGCTCTACTAATTCTTTTTTTTCAAGTTTACCTTTTGTTCCATAGGTATGAACTAAACTCCCTTTCGCCCGTGTTGATTACGCAGTTAATACTTTTCTACTTTTTTGTAAAATTTTATCTCCTATTTATTAACGGATTTGATATAGTGTGGCTTGAAATGACGTGTTATTATTTTTTTCCGAACGCTGGTATGCTCATTAGTGGCGTGCTATACTTGTAATAGAGTTGCTTTCGAATGGCGTTACTTGAAATTCATAAATTGGTCGATAGCGTATTTGCTGGAAGGGAGAAGACATGACATGTGGTTAATAATCACTCACTTAACGTCTAGGCTAGTCACATTCACACTATCGCATATTATATAAAATTCAGTTCTGCTCCGCCACCATTCATGTCTTTTGACTGCCAGATTTTTCATGGAAGATCGGAAAAATATCGATTATATCATTTTATCCAAAATGTTCTAGAGTTCCACATAAGAACTAGGTTTTATTTATAATAACTACCATTATTGTCAAGTACTGTGCACACCCT
>JAOPJG010000746.1:0-17547 GCA_027478255.1 Dispira simplex | reverse complement strand
GTCGCGGCTTTGAAAGCCGTCTTTCCCATGATAGAAGGGATAACGTAAATTAAACGAGCTAGGCGAAGTTTAATACAGAATAAACGTTTTTTTCACTTGTTTGATTGGTCGAGGGACGCTGTAACAGCCCCAGCGTATGACACACAGATAAAGTCTACGAGGGAGAGTTGCAGTGAGACTGAATAGTAAGGTATTACAGATAGTAATGGAGTGTTATAGCCGTAACCTGAAATCGAATCACAGGCTGTAAAAGTGCAGTCCCCCCCCCCTTTCTGGCATTATGAAATAATGGTCGCATACTTTTATATTACGTGTAAATTCATTTTTCGATTACTTTCCCATCCTTAGCTTTATTAATGGTAAACCTTTTTTTCATTTTGTGATAATTTTATTATTATTATTATTAACCATGGCACAAGAAATCGCGTCAAGTACCAAGTTGGATACAGATGCACACCAGACCTCTGCGCAACATGCTATGAATCCGCCCATTCCTTCACGAAATAAAAAGCGTCGTCAACGGCGGAAAAAGAAGTCGACAGACGAGACAGCCGCCGTTTCTACGAATTCAGCACCCGGCTCTACCCTGGAAACTAAGGTAAGTGGCCTCTACGCTTCTTTTATTCTAATCTTTGGGTGATTTCACCCGTCCGCCTTTTTTTTCCGTTTGTATTTAGCTAAGCCATATAGGACTAACCCAGTTCAACTCCACCATTGATGTTTACTTGGTGGCCAACCTCTTGCTTAGACCAAGGACGCTATCGTTACCGATTACAAAACACCGGACGACATTGATTTCAACGACCCTCTGGCTGCAGAGTTTACTTCAGTGTTTCAGAAATATACTCTACCTGGGTCCAACACCAAACTAGAGGAGCACTTGGGACGTTCTACCCAGGACCCTCTCACCACGACAGGCAATGAGACCAAACAACCCAATCTCGTCGCCGACCACGGGGACTTATCACCACGGCATTCGGACGAAGAAGAAAGTGGTTCCGTTGATTATACTTTGGGAAAACAGCTGTCTAAAAATCGCCTACGCCGGTTGCACCGTATGACGGTCGCGGAACTCAAGCAGAAAACGATGAAACCCGAGGTGGTAGACTGGGTGGACACTACCGCGCCTTATCCTATTTTATTAGCAGCCCTCAAGGGCTACCGCAACGCCGTCCCTGTACCACAACACTGGAGTCGTAAACGTAAATATTTGCAAGGGAAACGGGGTCTGGAAAAGGCACCCTTTGACTTGCCCGACTTTATCGAGGATACGGGTATTCAAGATGTACGCGAATCCCTCAAGGACAAGGAGGGTGCCCAACAAACAAAAACTAAAATGCGCGAAAGGATTCGGCCGAAAATTGGCAAGGTAGGGGTGGATTACCAAAAACTACACGACGCCTTTTTCGTATTCCAAACCAAACCCCCTATGACCATCCACGGTGATTTATATTACGAAGGAAAAGAATTTGAAACCAAAGCCAAGGAGTACCAACCGGGTGAACTTAGTGAAGAACTGCGGACTGCGCTTAATATTCCCCCGTTGGCCCCGCCCCCTTGGTTAATTAATATGCAACGGTACGGACCTCCACCCAATTATCCCAACTTGGTTATCCCCGGTTTAAACGCCCCCATCCCCCAGGGAGCCCAGTGGGGCTTCCACCCCGGTGGCTGGGGTAAAGCTCCTGTGGACGAATTTAATCGGCCTTTGTATGGTAATGTATTTCAAAATAACACAATCAACACTGCCCCGTTGGGGGTTCCGATCGAACGGGAGTTATGGGGTGAGTTTGAAAGTGAGGAATCGGCTAGCGAGGAAGAATCCGAAGCTGAATCCATGGAAAGTGAGATTGAGTCCATGGCTGAAGAAGAGGCTGAGGAAACGGAGGCAGAAGGACGAGTAGAACCCATTACAGAACTGGGTGACGGCGAAATCTCCACGGTGGGTGGCCTCCGAAGTGTGCCAGCAGGACTGGAGACACCCGACCATATTGAGCTACGTAAAGCTACCCCGCAGGACTCAGAGCCACGCCGTCCGTTATACCAAGTACTTCAACAGCAGAGTGCCGCCATTTCCGGTTTCATGGGGTCCCAGCACAAGTATACCATGGCTGTCCCTGAGATATCCCAAGGTAAACCTGACCGATCAGTGGCGGGGTCGGGAGTTCAGTTGGCACTGGATCCTTCAGAAATGGAATCCCTCACCGAGGCATCGTTGCGAGCCCGTTATGAAGCTACTGTCCAGGGCGAAAAGGCCCAAGTCCAACACGAAGATTTTAGCGATCTGGTAGCCGAGCACAACACCAAACAGGCCCGCAAGCGTAAAAATCTGGGCAAGCAGGCTGGGCCGGACAATACTAAAAAGAAGTATCGTGAATTTAAATTTTAGATTTATTGAGGTTAGTTCCCGCCTAACGCAACTGATGGGTGTAATTTTTACTGCATCGTCAGCACTGTATCTGATGGTGTTGACACCGGCTTTTCCAATGCCCTATAGATGAATGAGACTAGTAAGATTTTCTCTTGGAAAACTACTCTAAACTAAAGTACGTTACAATAAGCATATTTAAAAATATTACAGCGTTGAAACTTGAAACTTACATGGTACTTGGTTAGGAGTTTGGAAGCTGCTTCTTCATCCGAATTTAAGACTAGTTACATGCCCACTGATGTTGTTCCAACTTGATGCACATTTAAAGGGTGTCGCTGGATCGCAGTCGCCACTGTTTATCCAGTTTTAAAACCAGTTGCTTCTGACTGGGTCTCGCACCCTGGCCGAAAAACCCTTGTAAACTCAATGTCGGCTGATACAGCAGGTAAGCCGGCATAAACCGGTCCACAAAATCCTTCACTTGTTCTTCCGTAAGCACTCCTTGGTCTGCTGAGGTTGATTGAGCCAACTCACGACTGAGAGAACGTTCTTGTTCCAGCCGCCAAGTGTAAACATACCGAAGATCATCCGTGGTCAAACAGATCATGCTGTCCACCAACGGGTACCACTGGGTTTCCAACTGGGTCAGATGCCGGTTGATTTCCAATACATGTTCCAACTCGTAGCGTGCCAACTGAACTATTAAATCCGGATTGGTGTTATCGTCTGGTCCTAAGCCCAGCCTTTGTGCTTCCTGGGCACGTCGGTAGCGAGTCACCACAGCCTCGTCCGGGAGAGCACGAAAACCGATCATCCAGCCCTCCAGCAAAATAATGTGCACTGGCGCCTGGACTTGGGTCCATTGGTCTACGGGATAACGATCCCCACGTCCCCAATGGGCGGCCTTGTTGTACCGTGGAACACTTATTGACCGAGGTGAGCGATGGCAAGAACTGTTGATATTTTTAAGTTGTTTCAACACTGTCAATCCCAACGCAACGTCATGGGTACCAGGGTTACCACGGTACCGTAGAAGCGGATTAAGTTGACCCGCCACCCGTGTAGAGTGTTGGTACATCTCGTCCTGATGGGCATGGGTGAGGTAAAAATCGTCCAAGGAAATTGCAATGGTGTGCAATGGTGGTGAAAGTGAACCGAAATACTCGCAAACGTTACGACAGAGGGTGGTTTTGCCGCTACCTTGGGGTCCGTTGACGGCTACCAGGAGTGGTGGTGTCAAGTCAGACGGTTGTCCGTATGCGGTTTGCCAATCCCGATAAGTACTGGTAATGAATTGACTCACCAGGTTAGTGGTAGTGTTATGAGCCATGGTTCAGTGTAAATCGTTTGTCGAGGCATTATTATGCCAATGGGGTCCTAGAAAAATAAAAATAGAGATGCTGTGGGAGAGGGAGAGAGGGGGAACTGGCGGTTGCCAAGGTGGAATATCGTTGTGTTTGCTGTGGAATCTGATTCTAATAAGGGTGGTGGGGAGATCCAACCACGCTGACAACGTCACGTGTTTTCTAGAACTCGAGCACTTGCTTTGTGTTTGTTTATTGGTGAGCCGTCAAGTAAAAATGGTGCATTATAATACACTCCTTCGTTTTTCATAACAAAACAATTATTATGTTCGCTCCTAGCAATATGTGAAATTAAGGCACCTTTCACCTGTTAATGCCAACCTCTGAGGACTGTTTTTTTTTACTTATTTTTATCTGCACATGTTATATCCCTTGTGGACTGCATTAACTCAATCCCTAACGATCGAGTTTCAGTACGCTATTGGTTTGTCGCTATTGACACGGCAGCGAGCGTGATGACAAGACTAGTGAGAGTCAACTGACGTCATGAGAGCCAAAACGATCCAAATCAACTGGCACGATAAGTTGTCCATTTTTTCGGCCGATTTTGACCAGCATTGTCCAGGTCGTTTCGCAACCGCGGGAGGGGACAGTAATGTCAGGGTAAGTGCTAAGTTATATCTTCAGTGTGGTACTTTATAGATTTATAGATACTAAGCTACGTTGGTTAAGATAGAAGGGATAACTACTGTAGAAAACACACTTTGAAAAATGGAGCTCCGTGCGTGTAATGGGGATATTCCAAATGAAACTTCCAGGAACAGGTATATCCGTACTATAGCCTTCAATCACATATACGCCATTCTGGGTATTAACCCTCTATTTTTTCAATTTTACCTGGCGTCATATATTTTGGCTGTAGATTTGGTACTTGGTTGAAAAAGGGGATAACGTGACCATTAATTTCGCATCGAATTTGTCGAGACACACAGCAGCTGTTAATATTGTACGCTTTTCCCCCACCGAATCCATTTTAGCCTCTGCAGGGGACGACGGAACTATAATTATTTGGAAACAGGGTGATGGCAGCGGCGGCAATTTGGAGAACAGGGACCAGCAAGAAGGCACCGAAGTGTGGAAAGTGGTGTCCTTGTTGCGAGGTTCCCTGGCCGATATTTATGACTTGGCCTGGTCGGCGGATGGTCAATTTCTCATTAGTGGTTCTGTAGATAACACTGCTCGGATATGGGACGTTAAACAAGCCAAATGTCTGCATTGCATCGCAGACCATAGTCACTACGTTCAGGGAGTAGCATGGGATCCCCTGGGTCAATACTTTGCGACCCAAAGCAGTGATCGATCGGTCAACACGTATGAATGGGTAGTCAAAAGTGCGAATGTTACCAAGACGACCCTTTTAACCAAAAGGTCTCGGGTGGACCACGGTGTAATGCAAAAGTTTCCCGTCGGTTCACTTTCTGATCAAAAGTGTTCTAGTCACACCCAAGAAGACACTGAGGAGCATTTAAATTTCACTACCACCATAACACCGACAGGCAAGGATGCGACCCCGACAATTCCCAACGCTGCGGGATACACCCGTTTGTACCATAGCGAAAATCTGGCATCCTTTTTCCGACGGTTGTGCTTTACGCCCGACGGTTCATTATTACTGACTCCTGCAGGAATTTTTCGCACTCCGTATAGGTCACCAGCCGGATCCAGTATACACCCCGAGGCTTCTGCAGCTAATAATTTGCCACAGCTGAATACCGTATTTGCTTATAACCGACAGACCCTGACCGAACCCCCTGTGACCTTCTTGGCCGGCTTTCGCAAGCCTTCGATTGTAGTGCGCTGTCCTCCACAAAAATTCCACCACCGGGTTACCGAAATTCCTTCAACTACCCCTTGGCTCGACCTACCTTACCGTATGGTTATTGCTGTAGCCTGTCAGGATGGGGTGGTATTATACGACACCCAACAAGTTGAGCCCTTTGCTTACCTGGCCAATTTTCATTACGCCACCATTACAGACCTGGCGTGGTCGTCTGACCATCGCTTTTTACTCATGACTTCCACTGACGGTTATTGCTCACTAATTACCTTTGATCCGGGGGAATTGGGCCAGATATACCACGAATCGGACGATTGCCCAATCTCTATAAATCAGACCTTGGATAAAACCCAACCTGCTGGCCAACCTTTACATCGCAGTTCGTCCGATCTCAAACCAACGAGAACAGTGGTAACCCCTCCGACCTGCATAACCTTCCAACCTGAAGTAGTGGTTCCTGTAACCCACTTGCGCCAGCCATCCAATGGTACATGTCAACAACCAACCAAAAAACGGATTCAGCCTACTTTTGTTCGGACGCTTAATTCCTCATGAGCGTCTCTGTTACGGCTTGGAAGTATTAGTATTTAGTATACCTGTTGGACATGTCAAAGTAAAGCAGAAAGACAATAAACACATTATGATAAAACTGGAACTCGTGTGAGTAAATGAAAAATAGGAACAGACAAAAGAAATACGGCGGTGTGTAAGCAGTGCAATATACGCAATCAGGTACAACTTGGAGAACCCGAAGGTGGTTGACTTTCGGAAAAATTCACACTGCTTTATTTTCGAATTATTGTATTCGTTACCACGGTGATCTTAAGGACGAGCTGAGCTAAGGTGACCTATGTTTCCTTAAAAAATCTTCTGACAATATTTAGATCTCTAAGATTGTTATTGTAATATTTACGTTCAATCAAATATTTGATGCAAGTCCTGAGTTGATTTTTGCTGTGCGTGGCCAAAACCACTGTGTGAGGAAGCGGTTAAACACCGCTCTCATCCACCAGAATATGTTTCTATGAGACATGAATACATTAGGATTAAAATTGTGAGGATCTTTTTGGAAATATACATGATAATGCTCGACGAAATCACCCATTGCCTTGCGGAAGGATTCTCTAAACTGGCGACTATAAATTCGTCGCTTAAACTCACCAGTCAAAATACCACTCGCCGGGAAACGTTGATATTTCCCGAGAAGCATGAAGGGCGACATTCGTAGAAGCTGGGCGTCATTTCCGGGAAATAAAATCCAAAGTGGCTCAACGTTAGAGGTATAAGCAGGACGAACAAAGTACTCTGGTAGAAATTAGAACGTGCTAGATTGTTGACATTAAAATACACCCTTAGTCAGCGCAGGATGGGGAAGGTTATCTTTAGGCAATACCTTCATCTCCATAAGTTGATCATGGGCTTCATACTGCTATACCGTATCATTGGTAAGCATGACGGGACGATATTCTTTCGCAAGAGCTCGTCGTCAAGTTTATCCAGGGAATCCTTTAAATTCAGCGAATTGTCAGAGTTATCCAAGTGGAGACATATAGCTTTAACAGTCAACCCCAGGGGTCCCTGTGTATGATACAAAAGGTATATTTGGTGTTAGATCTACATTTGATATATTTTTTTTCCGAATATGTGAGACCGCTTCTGTGTGTACTTTACAGTGAGTCAGTGACGTCCCAATATTAACAATAGGAAACTACATCCCAGTATATTTGTATAAGGCTTAGCTCCAGTTCGTCCTTAATAAGGTTATTAGATAACTCGTCGCATACCGCTTCAATAGCACCCTTACCCTTTCCACGCTGTGGTGTCGGCACCACATGCACGCTTTGCAAAACGTAAAAATCAAAAGGCAAAGAAACTGACGGATAAAATGCAGGCTTTCATTTTTTCACTTTGGAAAAAGGATAAAAAAGGGGGGCAGGTGGGTTAATAAACAGAATCAGGTGAAAATTAACACGTAAAATGGTTGACAATGACCAAAAAATGAATAGGTTGTACTTTGAGAGAGAATTTTTCAGGCTATTCTAGACAACACTGAGATGCACTGTACCATTACCAGGTAAAAACAAGCAGACAAGTGGGCTTATATTACAGGGGAATACGTTCGTGTAGCATTGGAAACCCAGGTATTTACAATGGCTGGTTTAGGGGAAAAAGTTAAGTTACCCGGGTGTAACATCAAAGTGTGTGCATGATTCCTATAGGAAAATTCTTGGAAGTGGCGGAGAAAAGGCCCCCATTCGAAAGGAGCATGAATACCCTTGTATCATTGTGAAAGACCAATAGATTAGTGACAGAATAAATTCATTTTTAAGGAAATAGGGACTATCACCCTTTGCTGCACTATTATCTATTGCAAAGTATAAGCAGCAAATAATCTGCATATACTCAAATGAGGCCATATTCGTTGTATCTCGGTAAAGAACAAAGGACAGCAGGAAAATTACACCTTGGTATCGTTTATTTTCATACAATTTATCACGCTTTTCGTATTCCGGTAAGTTTTAGCCCAGAGTTGGCAACTACATGGATTCCAGACAGTGGCATGCTTTACTCAAAGGTAAGCTAGACCAAATTCATTCATAGCGGAGGGATATTACAACAGAAAGTAGCAGTATGTTCGCAATAATTCCTTTCTTTTTTTAAAAAAAAATAATAATAAAGGTAAGTATGTGGATTATAATCGGCTCATGAAGGGGGGGGATGGCACCTATATATCACAACCAATACCAACCAATATCAGCTCTCCTTGCTCTGAACGCTTTACTTGTCACTCCAACATATCAAGGATATTTTTCGGCAATGACCAGCGTGATCAACGCAGACCACCCAGTAAACGGATGTATTCGTTTTCCTTTACCCGTTTCAGGTGAGTATTGTTCCCAGAAAAATCCAGTCTCTTCATACTGACCAGCCACGGTGTCGATTAAATTGCGACGTAATTCTCTGTACACTTTCATAGCCTTGGCCTGGTTCGGACCAGGTGCCAGCATGTAGCGTTTGTACAGGGAAGACAACACGAGGTAATTGATATTGATCCATATCGGCCCCCGCCAGTAGTTTTCGCCTTGACCGTAGTACGGATCACTCTTGGATAACGAACGTATTCCATAGCGAGACCAGAGTTGGTCAGGGTCGTAAATCAGATCAAGGATTTTTCCTACTTTTGGGGAATCGGGCGGTAGTAAATTCAGTAACAAGGGAAACAGACTGACGTATCCCTTGTGACATACAAATACAGATTCTTCTTGATCATCCACCGTGGCGTCACAATAGGCTTGTTCGGCCTCGTTCCAGTGTAGTGCGTCTAAATTCTCGACAACGTCCTTGTAAATCTGTTGGTACTCGAGAGCATCCGTAGGTTGGTCTACGAGTTCAGCCATTCGACCTAGGGAATGGGCCATAAGCCCTACCCAGCATAAGAGGTCGACGTGCATTTCACCACGGTGAGGAGCGGCCCGAGGGTAGTCGTCCAGTCCAGACGGCAGGGTGTGGTTCACGGTGCGACCCCGCCAACGGTAGCATTCGCCATTAGGAGGGTGGCGACCCCAATTCTGGAGTTCACAGGTTTGGGTATCCCGGAACCATTGGAATTGGCGTTTGAGTGCGGGGTAAATTTTGGCTAGTCGAGCGCGCCCCAGTTGCCACTGGGTGATGGCTGTCTGGTATTTGGCCACATCAGGACCGAGTGTGACGCCCAAGGGGTTTCCAATCTGGGAATGTTTTTGGTGATATGCGACCAACCGCTCCATAAAGGCATTTACAGATAAGAATAGCGTGGGCGGATTCCCAATGGTGGGTTGCTGTATCTGAAATTCAGGAGGTACTTTGCTACGGGCTTCGTCCCCCAGAATTTGTTCGCGGGGTAACCAACCATTATCGTCCACTTGAGAGAGCCAACTTTCCAATACATCCAAACTTAGATCATTGTCCCAGGCCCCTACGAGTAGCTGTAGGAAGCCTTCGTCCCATAAGAAACCCCGAGGAAAAAAGGATCGCGAAGGTGTAGTCGCGAATAACGCCATGGGTTGGGTATGTGTGTAGTCACCTTCCACTGGAGCCTTGAATTCCACCGTTTGGACTTCTTCATCGTCGAATGCTTCGAAAATCTCTTCGTTGTCGTCAAACATTTGTTGTAAATCACGGTCGTAAGGTGTCACCAGTGGGTTGGTAGCGATCAACTGCGTGCCGTAAAAGTACCCAATACCTCCTAATAAATTACTCATGCCTTCCCTAGCACAAGTAATTTCCGCGGGGGTCAGTTGTTTGGTTTGTAAAGCAAACGTTTGTTCAAACCGATCCTTAAATTCCTCCTTGGCAGTGTGTAACCGGGTGATGATATTTTCCGTGGGATGGACCGGTTTCTTGTCACTTTGAGCAGTGTCGGGCTGGAAACGAATGGTTATTTCAAACGGTGCCTGAAGGGCGTAATGCACCATGTACACATTGGCTTCTTCCTCGACCACGGCCACAGGACGAAATAATGCAGCGGGACCTTGTTTAATAGCATTCTCGTCCTTTTCCAGACGAGCTCGGGCCGACTGACTTAATATGCCCTGAAGCATGGTTTTCGTTTTCCACGCTTCGTCGGTAGCCACACGGACTCCTATTACTTGGACGTGATCACCATCTCCGGTGGTCAGTGGGTCTTTATAATTGTTTTGCGTTGGACCTATGCCCTGGTTCTCCGGATGACCCGTAACGGACATGGTGAAATCTCCCAACTCTGCCACATGACCAGAAAATTGCACCGAACCATGTACTGTTGCGCTGTTATCGCCTTGATCCCCACCAGTGGCGTATACTTTCAAACCCGAGGCACGTCGGTCCTCAACCGTTAAATAATACACCAAGCCTACTTTAACGGGTTGATTCGACCGGAGGGGTTCGCCAGTGATGCGCACAGACCACGTTTCCTGGCCGCTAGTATCAAGAAGAAATTCGGTCCTTAAAATGAGGTTACTAGCCTTGTCCCGAATGATCTGGTCGGCAAATTCCCGTCCATCGTGGTACTGATAATGGTAGATAATTTCGTCATTCATGTCACAGTCATGGCGGATCTGTTGTAACCCGTCGAATGAAGTGAGCGGGTACCACATGAGCCCCGTGCTCAAGCTCTGGGGTAGACGAGGTCGGACTCCGAAATAGAGATTGGGTCGAAAGGTGCCCCATAGCGGTGTGGACGGGGACCAATCTGCTGGGGTAACAACATCTTGGGGTTCATCTACACCTAGTTGAAGTTGGGAATTCGCCGTCGCCCAAGCTGCGCTGGCCATCAACAACCCGATGGCAGCGCGAAAAACTCTATGCATGCTCCCGTGTTTTTATCTTTCTATAGCACAGGCTGATTTACAAACGCTCAATGAATGAATAAACTAAATCTTGGAAAAACGAGTCCAAAAAACAACAAAACGTAAAGGTTATTGTAGGTTACTAGAAAAATAGGAGCTACAGTGAGTATTTTTGGTTACTAAATCCACAGCACACGTTGTGGTGTTATAATCATTGAGACTCCTGCACTTTTCTTTGGCCCCCTGTTGATGATGACTGCGGCCGCCGGATAGCCTTTTGGTTCCCAGGCAGTGACGACATCTGAAACCTGTCATCGGTGACTTATTTATACTAAGACGACCAAGGGAGGAAGGACGCATGTGTAGTCCCTCACCCTGGGTAGTGAGAGAGCTACTTCCTTACGCGGTCAGGGAGGCAGGAGAAACCCGGTGACCAGGAGAACAGAAAAACTAATATGGTCTCTCCTACGTACTGCAGGAGGTAGACCACCAGGAGGGTCACCCAGTTGGTAGGTGAACGTGGAAATTAAACAAACCACACACACCACCATCCTCAACAAGACCCTCCAGGGAGTCCCCCTCCATCGGGATGGATCCAGATAAATAGGCCACCTTCTCTCAATGTCATTGTTTCCTCATGTTCATTAACAATAAAGTTTATTTACTATATCCACACATCTAGTATATTTATTTGGTCCTACTCGACCAACCGAACACTACACGGGTTGTTACAATACCACCAGGGATCGCCAACATCTATGGAATCTTGGCTATTCTTTTGTCATTTTTATTATCTTTAAATAAACTATAATCCAACAAACTGCCATTTATATTACAGTGGAAAGGCAGTTCAAGAACAAAGCAAGGAACGGGAGAGGAGAGCCTATATCGTCCACATACCATATCAAGTGTAATTACAAGTTACACAAACTTGAGTTGACCACATTTAAGGGGAGCCAAAATTTACATTGAATAGAAATAACGCCGGCATGGTATTGATATTTATATATCTAATCCCATATGGTACACAGCCTTCCTATTATACCCACATGACACAAATTGATCAATTACTGAATATGCTCAAAAAAAAAAAAAGGTATCATGGCTACATTTTTTTTTCATTTCATTTCATCCTGAACACATTGGTTGACAAGTCTCTGTGCAGCATTTACTTTAATAGGAAAAAAAAATCCCCAAGCCTTCTTATTTTGACCAAGAACGCCGAACGCAATTATCGGACACTTGTCAAATTAACAATTTAATCACACCTAAATTATACCCTAAAAGACAGATACCAACGAGCAGCCCACCCCATATTAATCCAACCCCAACCGATCCGCAAATTCGCGGTAAGTCACTGAGGCCAGCTCCCGCGCCTGCTGAGCCCCATCCCGCAATACACCATCGACATGTCCGGGTTCGGCTTGTAGCCGGGCCAATTCCCGTTGGATCGGGCCCAACGCTTCAATAATGACTTCGGCCAAAGCCTGCTTAAATTGTTGAGTGTTACTCGTAGCGTACTGCGCACAGACTTGTTCGACGGTTAACCCCGATAGCGAGGCGTAGATTTCCACCATATTGCTAACCCCGGGACGTTCTACGGGGTCGTAAGACGGCACGGAAATACTGTCGGACACGGCCTTGCGAACTTTGGATCGAATGACTTCAGGTGGGTCGTCCAGTTGAATTCGGGACATGGGGTTAGGATCCGATTTAGACATTTTATTCTGGGGCTGGCGTAGGGACATGATTCGTTTACTAGGTGTTAAAAGGGCTTGGGGTAACGGGAAAACCGAATGCTGGACGGTTCGGTTTGCTAATTCGGCCGTGCCCCGGGCCAGTTCTAGATGCTGCAACTGGTCTTCGCCGACCGGTACGTGGGTAGCTCGATAAAGAAGGATGTCGGACGCCTGGAGAGTCGGATAAGCGAATAAACCCAGACAGAGTCCCGATTGCGCGATATCAAAGGACGCCAAGTTCTGCAACGCATTGCCCTTTTTGGCCTGGAGTTTACTTTTCCACTGGGTCATGCGGTTTAGCCATCCCATGGGTGTCAAACAAGATAATAGCCAGTGTAATTGGGCATGTTCGGGCACTTGTGACTGTCGAAACAATACGCACCGTCGGTGATCCAGTCCGCAGGCGAGCAGCATCGTGGCCATATTCCGAATGTCCTGACGGAGCTGTTGGGGATCCTGAGGCAGTGTCAGAGCGTGGAGATCCACAACAGAAAATAAAAGTGGTCTGGATTTCGTGTTAGAGTCGAGAGTGCCATGCTGACGTTGGAGGGCTATCCAATTTTGGATAGATCCCAGATAATTTCCTAGGTGAAGTGTGCCCGTGGGTTGAATACCAGAAAAAATAAGTGGCGCCAGCTTAGTATTGTTGGTAGGGGTCGGATCCGTAGTTTTAGCACGGCAAGGGGTATCACTGGTCGATATATGATAACCGATATGCGGTAGCGTTGAAATTCGATTGGGAATACTAGCATGTAGCTGTGCCTTAGTTGCAAAGAACAACGACTTTGGGTTCGACCAGGCCGAGCCATGCACCTTTGTCCGAGTCTGATGTGTGATGCTGGCCATTCCTAATTTTAAATTTATAGTTTTATAAAATAAATACGCCGTCATAGAGCTGTGATCAGGGTTATAAAACTAAAATATGTTTAAAGTTCAACTACTGCTCGTTCTAACGGAAAGTAAATAAGCGATAAATCTGCATTGGTCATTCTATATTACTTGCTCATTCAAGGCGGTTCGTTTGGTAATTCGGGTGGTAATATTGGTCAAGACCAAATTAAAGGTACAATTTCTTGGGATATTTTTTTTTGGGTAAAATTTGAAGCTAAAAAAAAAAAAAAGCGGGAATAGCGTCTTCCCAAAGTGATAAAAAACCGATGGGACAGTTGTTGCGAAAATGCTGCTGTTTCATTATACGATTCCTATTCTTTTATCAATTTTTTATCAAATTTTAATACAATTCCGCTCACGGTGCGCGACCCTTTTTTTTTTTTTTTGGTTTCCTTTACAACGTGGTAATATTCGTCGTAGAATTTTGTTAACGTGGTCCTTTCCAAACGCACGCCCAAGCCTTTCTTTGCACCTTTTTGGTTATGGGAAGTTTGCCACTACGCCTGGCCTTAGATCCCCTCCCCCCGTCAATCTTTTCGGCATCGACTCCCTTGTACGCGTAGACTTTTTCAATTCTGCTCAGGATCCCCAAAAACTAAAGACAATTTAGTACATTAAATCCAGGCGAGTGTTTTTTTTTATTTACTAAAACCTGGCACAACGTATTGATCTCCACCTCCCTATACATATTCATGAGCAATTCACATCTTTCCCATAGTTCCACCCAGGCTACAGATTCTTCAGCCAATGGGTCATCGCCGGCTACCCCACGGACCATTTCCTCCAATAGTCAGCCGGAAGAGGTGGTGATAAAAAAGTTGGTCATTGAAGGGGTGACGGTGGTGGTAGTCCAACGGGGAAACCAAACCGTGTATAAACTGGCTGATAACGTCTCTGTGTCGACTTTACCTTCTCGGACACGCCAAATTGTAGTGGAGCAATTAAAGAAATTACACCAAACCGGTCTCGGGTCCACGGGGACGGACACTTCCAAAAGTTCCCCACGCCTGGCTTCGTTATCAGCAACGACATCGACAAATGCTGTCGAATCTCCCTTAGTTGCCAAGAGTGCCACAACAAACGCCCGCTCAGGTGGTTCATTAGCGGCCATCTTGGCGTCCCAGATGTCGCAAATCAAACGCCCCAACTCACCTCTACATCGAAGTGGGGTATTCGCTAGTGGCAGTCCCATGTCTCCTTCTCCTTTATCGTTTTCTACTTCTGATGTGACTTGGAAGCGTCAACAGATGCAACAGTCGGTCAAATCGGTTAGCCAGCATACCCCAGACACCAGAGATTCGCCTCGCTCCCAACTTCCCTCCGGAATTCCTTTTCCAGTACTTACTTTGTCTACTTCGTCACCCACTCCGCGTGTTTCGGGTACATCTACTACGCCCACACCTGTACGGAGTCGGGGTCATACACGAATCGCACCGGCGGGTAGTTTACCAGGCAGTAGTGGTCACAGTCCCCCAACGGGTTCCGCACGACGAACATCTACGCAGTCCAAAACCAAATCCAGCGGTGTATCTCGGATTCTCGATAGCAAACCCACTGGTGATAATTACTGGAAAAAACCTTCCCAACTTGGTCAAATCATATCCCAGTTTGTTGTACAACGACCTCCCCCACCTAGTGATAATACCCACCTTGTCCCTACTACGGCCACGTCTAAACGGCCCAACAAACCAATTGCCCACACATTGGAACCCACCGAAGAGGATGAACAACATCACCGAGCCTTATTAAAGCGAATAAAATTGGCCTATACTCAAGATATAAGTCGTTTACTAACGATGGACACCGAGCGGCCCTTTACCTCTTTAGAACAGGCAGTGGAGACGCTGCTACCCTTTCATGTGTATCAGTACCCGGCACCCATCTCCAAAAATATGCCCTTGTCCGATCTAGACGACACCACCACCGCCCAAAAATTAGGTGGTCGCCAGCAAACCCTCTTACAGGAATACCGGAATTTGACACTAAGTGGTAAACGGACGGTTTTTCCTGCGATAGATCCTCCACCCACAGCTAGCGAAACAGAGAACAGCAAGGCCCCGGCTACTTCTATACCAAACGATAACTACGTTCGCCCATCATTTAAATGGGTGGACCCGTCCCCATCGGCAGCCGAGGCCTTGTGTATTCAACGGCTTATGTTGGACAGCCTTCGGGAGGATTTAGCAGAGAAACCTGGCAATGCATCGTAAAACCATTGTAATTTTTACGATGGCGGATTTTTTTTTTCTCTTCAGTTACGGCAGAATATGAAATGCGAAAGAATGGACCATTGTTCTCTTTACGTGACCTCCATTAGATACATCTTAATGTAATGTTAATTGTTTCATATATAAACTGATACACCAACTCTGTACGTTGGAATATACCATTAATGAAATACTTTGAAAGGGTTCGACTAGAGTTGCTTCAAGTGGTGCTAACGTGACTGGCGCTGGATCCTGACTGACTGCATCTGCGCGTGGGAACTGAGAATAATCATCGCACCATTTGGTTTCTGGTGCTTAGGTATACACTAGTAGGTGATATCACCTCCCCTGACCCTACCATTCACTTGGTATTCTCACCTCTTCTTCTGTTGTCTTTACAAGTCACTTATAATATCCTTGTTCAAAATTGTCCTCTAACAACTTTAACCATGACGTCGGTAGCGCGTAAAACTCTCAACATTGCCCTTGTGCAAATGAAAGTAACGGTCAACAAGGCCGTTAATTTGCAAGTCGCCCGTGAAAAAGTTCTCCAGGCGTCCCAGAAAGGGGCCGACTTGGTGGTTTTGCCGGTAAGTAGTGCGGGGTCAGGGACAATGGTCAAACGCTAACGCTACATCTAACCTTGACACTGGCTTGTAACCAAGTGGGTTGGGATCACCCAATGTTATGATTGCTCACCTTCTTTCTTTCTTTCTTTACACTTTAACGCAATAACTCATGGGTTAACCTCTATGCCTTGTGATCTATTGTTCTGCATATTCCTATGCGGGGGATGGGGGGAGGATAACTCTTTTGACCAATGGAGAACGTAATAGGAATGTTTTAATTCACCTTACGGAGTCCAATTTTTTAAAGATTATGCGGAACCCGTTAGTCCCACTCCCGGCGAAAGCATACGAGCCCTAGCCGCAATGGCCAAGGATGCCCAGGTGTATTTGGTAGGTGGTACCATTCCTGAAGTGGTCCCCACTACCCAAAAACTCTACAATACATGTCCGGTGTTTGACCGACAGGGTAACCTAGTGACTACCCACCGCAAGGTCCACCTGTTCGACATTGACGTGCCAGGCAAAATGACGTTTAAAGAGAGTGCCGTCCTCAGCGCTGGTGACCACTTGACTCATTTCCAAACCGAGTTTGGTCCGATTGCAGTGGGTATTTGTTATGACTTGCGCTTTCCCGAAATGGCTATGATTGCTGCCCGACAAGGATGTATCGGCATGGTTTATCCTGCGGCTTTCAATACTACTACCGGACCGATTTTCTTTGAATTGCTGCAACGAGCTCGGGCGGTGGATAATCTCTTTTACGTGGCGACTTGTTCCCCTGCCCGATCGCAAGATCCGAAGAGTTATCCCGCTTGGGGTCATTCCACCGTCGTGAGTCCCGTTGGTGAGGTTTTGGCTACTTGTCAACATGAGGAAACCACCGTGTATTCCCAGTGGGATCTTAAAGCTATGGACGAAGCACGCAGTTCTTATCCCATTTACCAACAACGTCGCTTCGATATTTACCCAGATGTGAGTCAACCTAACCAGAAATAAGGAAAGTAGGTTGAAGGTTTAGGATATCCACATCTCACGGGATTATCATCAGATAGTAATGATGATTCCCGCCTTTACTCCAATCTGTTGGAAACGACGGCAGCATGGGTAAACCCAGTACGCTCGACTCTACAATAAGAGACAATGTCGCACTTTTGCTATACTATTCCTTCTTTCTGGTAAAACAATCAAATTTATAAATGATACGTTACAGATCAAAGTAAAAAAAAAACCACTCCACCATGGGAAACTATCCAAATCACTAGAAATCAAACAAATTTGTGTTGAAATAAAACACCGCTTAAAACAGAAGAGAAACACAAGACA
>JAOPJG010000745.1:0-17586 GCA_027478255.1 Dispira simplex | reverse complement strand
TAACTGGAAAACTGGCCGTGGTTAAAGGCCAATCCTTCTAGACGGATTGGGAACTTGACGTCACAACTGCCAACAATATTTTGAATTTTAAAATCGGTAAACTTGGCCGGGAACCCCAGCTTTTGCACAATTCGGGCGTACTTGCGAGAGGCCAATTTAGAATCGTCCTCGGACTTGGCGCCGGTTACCACCATTTTACCAGACGCGAAAATCAGGGCCGTGGTCTTTGGCTCACGAATCCGCATGATAACCGCGGCAAAACGCTTGGGGTTATACTCAGCGTTACGGGCGTGTAGTGCAATTGTCTTTAAATCCAAGCGGCAGTCCAGATTCACCGTTGCCACAATGTTTCTATCGTAGGCGGTGGCGTGTTCCAAGTAAAAATGAAAGGGGTCAAAACTCACAGCAATCATCCGCACCACACATCTGTTGAGTATTATTTTATTTTATTGACCACTGGAGGTAGGTTGAAAAATATAACAAAAATATCATACACATGAGTAGTCGGAAGGGTTTTCACCCTTTCTTTACCTGTCACTTCCCGACTATTATTCCCCTTCTCCTTTTATAACTGTTGCCCGTAACAACGAGACACAAGCCAAGCAGGAAAAACCAATACTTACTGTAGAGTAGGGACAATACCGGCCACCCCCGGCTCTGTTGAAGGGCCAGGTGTACTCACCACCGCTTTGGGATCAGCCGTGTTGGCCACATTCCCGCCATTGTTCACCTGTTGGTGATTACCATTGGCCTGCGGTGGTGTAGGTGGAAGAACTAGGCTGTTGTTCGTAGTGACCAACCCTGGTGCAGCAGTGTTGGTGTTTGTGACAGGTACATAGGGGGCAGCTGTGGTATGATGATTAAAAGACATAACGCAAACTATCGTGCGAGAATATTGGAAAGAGTCCTAATTAAAAAAACAGCGATTAACGGACCCTTTCACACTAACACAATACTAGGCTACTGCACCACAGCAAAAAAAATGAATGAAAAAAGGGGCAACGCTACACACAGAACAGAATAAAGAAGGACACAAAAAAAAACAAAGGCAAGAAAGCCAATAAAAAGTGAGGAAATACTAGGCGGGAATATATTCGAAGATGCTGACCAAGGGAAGAACCACCACAGAACCAAGCGGGAAAAAAATTTTCTAGGGAAGAAAGGGCGGGTGGGGCGGTATTTATAGTTTCGGGCCAAAAACCCACCAGAGAGAAGGGTGGCTGGTTAAAACGGCGGGGATCGTCCCTCTCTCTGTTTTCATTGGCAGAAAATAGGACCACCATCCCCCTTTCTCTCTGTAGGTGATTGGGATGGGCCCATTGTGATTGATTTTCTGGCCAACCCGCTGCACCCCCCCACTGAATAGACACACTGTATTGTTCGCCTTTCATCTGCTCAGTGGCACATTCATTTTTTCCTATTCCATCTCTTCCCCTTTTTTACTCGTTGGCTGGATCACTTCGGCACTGTTGTCCAATTGTGGTACAGGGGGTAGTATCTGATTGGTCCATGTTAGTCCCCTCATTTTTATCATATGTATCTTTTTTTTTGCCTTCCCTAACCCACCCGGCTGCGTAAACCCTTCCCTTTTGTCATTGTTAAAATAGGGTATTTTTCCCTCTATCTAGCGTTTCCCATCGGCTATTCACGTTAGCTGCTTGCGTAATCACGAGATGTGGGGTCTGTTCCCCCCCCCATCATAAGCATCTAGTCTGGGAGAGGCGAGAAAAAAAAAAGGAAAGATAACAGTCAATTTTTCAGTGTCGTAGTGGTTCCCACTGCTTATAAAGGAAAGTGAGGCCCGCTACTCAAAAAGTGGAAAACCGAGTAGGAAAAATACAAGGAATGGTGAAGGTAATGGAAAAAATGGCCGAACCCACTACTTAATACGCGCACAACGTAGTGGTAGTCTGAGTGCCACAAGACAAAGGGGACAGGGTCCAAACAACAAAAACCCTAGGCCCAGGAGACCAAGGAGGAGAAACGACAAAGCACACCACTTACTTCCTGATATATCAAACAGTTTCAAAAAAAAACACTCACCCATTTTTCACCGTAAATAACATATACTAAAGGACGACCGTCTGCAGAGCACAACTCAGACTACTCTCAACAGGGCATTCCCAATGCAAACAGGTCTGAGAATGTTACTCACCCCATCATCCATCATGCACGCCAATCCCACCCTGTGAATGTTATCAAACGAGCGTGGAAATACGTTGTACGTGTAAGCAGAACTTACGTCAATAGTAAAATAAACATACGAGCAACTAAGGAGAACAGATGTAGAATAAGCTGAAAAATAAAGTAAAGGAAGGATAACAACCCTACACCACCACCACCAACTCTAAGCAACTGTGGTATGAACGGATGGGTTTAGCAAGAAACAAAAAAAAAGGGGGATAAAGGGAAAATACGGCACAAGGAAGTCAGGCTGTGGAATATATGCTCACCCTATGAGCTTGGAAGGGGGGGGGTTGTATGCCCCTCTCCAATTGACAACGAATCCACTACGGCTGACTAACCCACACGCATACTCATTAACCCCTCCCCCATCCGCCCGCCTAAACTATCCCTGCTACTTTTTCCGCTCTGACGAGAGCTGTTCGTTTATGTTGGTACAATACTGACAACTCCTTTACGTTTATTATTCATATTCCGAATAACCGAATAACCGAATTCGACTTTATACTTTTTTCTTTCTTTCTTTACCATTGTTTATTGTATCGACTTGACCACGGTTCCTACTTTACGAAATACCTTCATCGTGTGGTTTGCAGCATGGTAAGTGACTGATGCCAGGCCAGCTGTGTCGGACCAACCAAGTCTACGTATGTTGGTTTCTGGTGTCTTTTTCCCAATCGCCGAGTCCTGTTGTCTAAATCAAAGCGAAATAAGACAACTTCCGTGTTTTGTGGACATTCTCGAGTTATGAAAAGAACACATCCTTCAGCTACTATCAGTAAAGCATAAGTACTTTTTCAACCCTTCCCTTTATGACGGAATGTCTCTTGAGCTGGTTTCCATCACCCGCTACATATGCACCAGACCATACCAGTGCTTGTTTGTAGTACATTCATCTCTAGAGGTGACCATCTAATAAAATTCTCTATGGGGGTTTTTCTGGTATTCATGGTTATGTCACCCTTGTCGTCCGTGGCCCCGCGTAGGCGTCCAGCATTGCCGAGCAACAGATTGACGAAGGGCTCTACTCCCGGCAATTGTAAGTTATCAAGTGAATGATGAAGTAGCACCACTGTGTATTCTAGCATGCACACCTCAGTGTTATACGGTTGGTCAGTATCCGGTCTTTTAGGACTATCCTCTTTCTTCCATCGTTGTTTACAACAGTGGAGACGAGATAGAGCGGTGACACTTGGCGAACGAATACTGTAGTGACTAAACTTTTGCAATTATCTCACTAATTATTGTGTGACTTGGCGTGTTGGTTATTAGGTACGTCCTGGGTCGGGAGGCCATGCAAAAAATGAGCGCGTCCAACGTGCTGATCGTAGGCCTCCAGGGACTGGGAGTAGAAATCGCTAAAAACGTTGTTCTGGCGGGAGTCAAGAGTGTGACCCTGTACGATCCCGAACCCGCCGCCATTGCCGATTTGTCCAGCCAATTCTTTTTAACCGAAGCGGACATTGGTCAACCACGGGCTGCTGTCACTGCGCCACGACTGGCGGAGTTAAATCAGTACGTACCGGTACATGTTCTCACCGAGTCCCTCACACCGGACGTTTTGGAGCGTTTCAGCGTGGTGGTACTCACCGGGGCGACCCTCGAACAACAGTTGGAAATCAACCATTTTACCCATAGTAACAAACGGGCCTTTATTGCAGCCGACACCTACGGGTTGTTCGGTCACGTCTTTTGTGATTTCGGTCCCGCATTCGCGGTGACGGATATCAACGGCGAGGAACCCATAGAGGGTATGGTTGCCGCCATCACCAAGGATAAGGAAGGTTTAGTGACCTCTCTGGACGAAACCCGTCACGGATTGGAAGACGGCGATTACGTCACTTTTAATGAAATTCAGGGCATGACCGAGCTCAACCAGTGTGAACCACGTCCGGTTAAAGTCACCGGTCCTTACACGTTTAGCATCGGGGACACTTTGAATTTCTCCGACTACGTTCGTGGGGGTAACTTTCAGCAAGTGAAACAGCCTAAACTGTTCCAATTCAAAACCCTGGAGGAATCCCTTCGGGAACCCGAGTTTTTGATTTCGGACTTTGCCAAATTCGACCGACCTCCGCAGCTTCACTTGGCTTTCCAGGCCCTCAGCCTGTTTCGTCAGGCCCATGAGGGTGCTCTGCCCCGTCCTCACCACGAGGGTGATACCCGAGAGTTTATTGAACTAGCCAAGGAACTAAACGACAACGCCAAGGGGGAGCCCGTGGAACTCTCCGATGACCTCTTAAGACAATTTGCCTATGGGGCTCGCGGCCAGCTCTCCCCCATGGCGGCTTTATTCGGAGGGATCATTGGTCAGGAAGTACTCAAGGCCTGCAGTGGTAAATTCACACCCATCTTCCAACACTTGTATTTTGACTCATTGGAATCACTTCCCGTGGATATGCCCACGGCGGAAGAAGAATACCAGCCGAGCAACTCTCGTTATGACGGTCAAGTGGCGGTATTCGGCAAGACCTTCCAAGAGAAACTGGCCAACCAACGTCAGTTCTTGGTGGGCGCCGGTGCAATTGGGTGCGAAATGCTGAAAAACTGGGCCTTGATGGGATTGGGTACCGGTCCTCAGGGGCGCATTGACGTCACCGACATGGATACCATTGAAAAGAGTAACCTTAATCGGCAGTTCCTGTTCCGATCGAAGGACGTAGGGCAATTGAAATCCGAGACCGCTATTCGGGCGGTTTCGGCCATGAACCCGGCTACCGTAGGTAAAATCATCGGTCACCAAGATCGAGTGGGACCAGAAACCGAGAATGTGTATAACGACGACTTTTTCGAATCTTTGGACGGGGTTACCAATGCGTTGGACAATATCGAGGCCCGTAAGTATATGGATCGGCGTTGTGTGTACTATCGTAAACCATTGCTGGAGTCGGGTACATTGGGTACCAAGGGTAATATTCAAGTGGTATTACCCTTTTTGACGGAATCTTATTCTTCGTCTCAGGATCCGCCCGAGAAAACCATCCCCGTGTGTACGCTACACAATTTCCCCAACCAGATTGCCCACACCATTCAATGGGCTCGGGACCGGTTCGAAGGTCTTTTCCGACAACCCGCGGAGAGTGCCAACTTGTACCTCACCCAGCCGGATTTTCTGGACTCGTTGGGCAAACAAGGAGTGAACCGGTTGGAAACCGTCCAGAACCTCCATGAGTTTTTGGTGGAACAAAAACCGCGTTACTTTGAGGAATGCGTCCAGTGGGCCCGTCTCAAGTTTGAAAAATACTTTAACAACGACATCCAACAGTTACTCTTTAATTTCCCCTTGGATGCGATTACTTCGTCAGGACAACCGTTCTGGTCGGGTCCCAAGCGTCCCCCCACTCCTATCGCGTTTGATCCTCAGAATCAACTCCACGTGGACTTTGTCATGGCCGCGGCTAACCTCTATGCGGAGATTTATGGACTGAACGCAGTGCGGGACCGGGAAGCCATTCGTCAATTGGCGGTGAATTGTGAAGTGCCCCCGTTTATTCCGCGCCAAGGGGTCAAGATTCAGGTGCAAGAAAACGAAAACCAGCAGAACGATTCGGCGGAAGCGGGTGATGACCACCAGGTAGAGGACTTGATCGCTAAACTCCCCGCCCCGTCCACCATGCCGGGGTACCGTTTGCACCCCATCGATTTCGAAAAGGATGACGATACCAACTTCCACATGGACTTTATCACGGCGGCGTCGAATTTGCGGGCCAGCAACTATAATATTGCCCATGCAGATCGCCTCAAGACCAAGTTTATCGCGGGTAAAATCATCCCGGCTATTGCCACCACCACGGCCTTGGTCACGGGGTTGGTATGTCTGGAATTGCTCAAGCTTGTTGGGGGCCACAAGAAACTCGAAGATTACAAGAACGGGTTTGTAAATTTGGCGCTGCCCTTTTTCGGATTTTCGGAACCGATCCAGATGCCGCTCATGAAGTACCATGACGTCGAATTTAGTCTGTGGGACCGTTTCGATGTGAAGGGCGACCTGACCCTTAAGGAATTTATGGACTACTTTCAGGATAAGTACGAGTTGGAAATTACCATGCTGTCCTGCGGGGTAAGTATGATTTATTCTTTCTTTATGCCCAAAAAGAAGTTGGAGGAACGGATGCCTATGAAAATGTCCAAGTTGATCGAAACCGTATCCAAGAAACCCATTCCTCCGCACGTCAGGGCCGTTGTGGTGGAAATGTGTGTCAATGACCGTGAAGGCGAAGACGTGGAGGTGCCCTATGTGCGTCTAATTATCCGCGATTAAACAAGGCAAAAATGTATGATTTCGTTGAATGGTCAATGGAACTGAGTGTGCATGTGTTCACCAGAGCTATTTACGGCTGATTATTCTTTTGGCTTTTCTTTGTTAATCTCATTGTTCTATTATCTGTCATATTTTAGAAAAGTGGACAAGTATGGATGATTACGTTAGATTTAGGCCAAGGTCTGAATTACTATGAGCAGGGCGAAGGAAATATCGGTTGGTTAGGAAATAAAATCAATGTTAATTGTGGGTTGGTTGGTTAGTTGGTTGATATTATTATAGGCAATTATACAGTTTTTTTTCAACTTATTGACCTCCGAATGGTTAGAAAAGTATATGTAGAGTTTGGGGGAGGTTTTTTTTCCCTTTATATTTATACTATTTGTAATCAATGGAGAGTAATGTGGGACCTTGGTCGTTTGGGTGAACTCGAGTAATGTTGTCGTCATTACCACCCCAACCAGTCTAGGAAATATCAGTGGTGGGTTGGAGTCACGAGTTACAAGGCATCAGGGTGAATAGGTAATGGTGAACAGTGCACTCACTGCTGATTCTTTACCAACCGGTCTTTCTGTTCCATTAGTAGACGGTATCCGAGAACTATGGTATCCTTTTTGCTTAACAAGTCTTTATTTTATAGTAGACCCTATTACCTAAATCATTTTGTCTCCGCCTCTAGTGGTCAAACACCGTAAATGCACTTTACTGGGTTTCGATTGTTTATTATTACCATAAGAAGTCACATTTCAACTTGTCGCTGCGTAGCCATTTCCTTTTAGATAAAGTGCGTTTATCTCTACTTTCCCCTTAGTTTGAAGCGAGTTGAATTGGTCACCACTTGTCGTTTAAAATCTCAGGTCTTTTATAAATATATATATATATATATATACAATTCATTGCCATACGCTCTTTTTTGTCCCTCTAATTCCTATCCTACTTTCCTCGACGTTGCAAAACTTGACTACCATGAATGTCTGGTCAACTATACCCCCACCGGTGTTGACTGACTCGTACAAATTGGCCCATTCGGTGCTGTACCCTGACGCGGAAAAGGTAATGTGACTGGTTCCAAAAGGTATCATACCGGTTGCGGACTTGCTTGAAGCTGTTTCCCCGGCCGCTCTTTATGAAAAGAGAATCATACTATTATTATTATTATTATTTTTTCTTTCACACGTTCATTGTTTAGCACTTTGTTTGCTTATGCTACGTATTAGGAAATGGTATTGTTGCACTTGGTTACATATTGTTGTAACTCTTGTGCTTAGCTGAAGCCATTGGTGCTGGAGCAGAAGCGGGAACAAGTATTGTTTTTCAACCGTATCTAATGACGGCCTTATTCCCCCCATACTTTGGTCTAGAAATTAATAGTGCGAACTACATAAGAGAAATCTTCTTTAGACCGTAACTTTGAAGAGAGAAATAAGGGAGAATACGCTTACTTTTTAACATTTATCTTGTAATAATAATTTAATGTCGACCGTTGTGGACTGAATTATGACATTTTCAATATATACCGGAATCATGGCGGTGCTGGTCATGTTATCAGATGGTGGCCTATGGCGAATTTCGCAAGTCGTTTGCAAAGGATACCCACGACCAACGTATGGTATACTATGGTATTCGGTACATTATCGAAAATCATATTGCCCGCCGATGGACTATGGAAGATGTGCAGCGGGCCGAAGCGTTCTTTAATACACATAACAGCGGGGACACAGCTTTTCCTTTTCCCAAGGAACTATTCATCAAGGTAATGACCATTAATAATGGAGGAGGAGCTATTGGAACTAAGTCTTTGTTAATTTTTTTTACTACATGGTTAATGTTGGATATTACCGGCAACAGCAGTGGCGACCAAGTTCTTTCAGCCTGACATTAGATGATAGGCGTAATGGCAAGTTGGACACTAAGTATAGCGAACATGTTACAACCCTCAGAGCATAAAATATTCACTGCAGCGGCCAAAACCGATACTCTTTCCGAACGTTTAACTGATGATTTTTTTTCTCCTGCTACTTTGAATTTTTCTAAACGTCGCTATTTCTATCACTACCACAGATTGTCGAAGAACACAATGGTTATTTTCCCGCCAAGATCGAGAGCCTCCCCGAGGGAACCGTGGTGTACCCACATGTACCAGTATACCAGATCACGACGTACGATGAGTTCTCTCCCTTGGTTACTTACTTGGAAACCCTGTTGGTAATGGTTTGGGTAAGTACACCTTGAATTACTGCCATGTGTCATCCCCTAATTTATTGCTATATGTCCGAGTCTGATAGTAGGGGGGAAAACGTATTCTCCAGGATTTACCATGAAAGGGCATATTTACCTGATTTTACCACCGATACTAACAGCTATAATACATCAACTGTCCCATATTTCGCGATGCCTCTTCTCCCGCGGTTTATTTTCCTGACCATGGTATCCCCAGTATCCCTCAACTGTGGCGACATTATCCCGACGTGTGCGGGACGTGGTGAAACGCGCCTTTGACAGTAGCGTGGACTCGGACAATTACTTTTTATTAGATAGGTAGGTCATGGGTCTAGAGCTTTCAATGTCAAAAATGAAAGGTTGACAACCTTTGAAAAGAAATCGGGTTAGGGTCGTTCTCTAAAACACTGGGTGTGAGTCATTTTCCATTCTACCAGTCCAATAACTCAGCTTCTAACCCGAACGTTCTATCCGATTGGGTTTATACATGAATGTGTCTTACTCACTTTGGTATTGACTGTTGTATACTTTACACCATTTCCGAAATAGTCGTTTACATGATTTTGGCTTTCGTGGATGTACGAGTGTAGAACAGTCCGTAATTGGGGGTTGTGCCCATCTGGTAAGTTTTCTTTTAAAAACAGTTTAATGTAATCAATACCGTCACCCTGTACTGTGATTTTGAGATTATTCATTACCGGAGATATCTTTAGGTGAGCGTAAAGAGCCGAATGAACTGACATGTAGTGTAGTTGTTGTAACAAACATGGATTATACTTACCCCCCATATCCCCATTTTTCATTTTTTTTATCTACGTGTAACGTCTGGTGAACTTGGTAGCTGAATTTCAATGGCACGGATACCCTGAGCGCCGCTTATTATGCTCAGTTTCATTTGAACGACGGTGAGCCCGTGGGTACCTCCATCCCGGCTACGGAACACTCGGTGATGACTTCGTATCATCACGAACTGGATGCCATCCTGGCCGTGATTGACAAATTTGGTGCAGGTACGTTTGCCTGCGTAATGGATTCGTACGATTACCGTTACGCCATGGAGAAGCTCCTGCCCGCGGTGAAATCCCAGAAACTAGCCAAGGGAGGATTCATGGTGTTACGACCTGATAGCGGAGATCCGGTCGAAGTGGTATTGATGGGATTACGAGCGGCGGACAAGGTATTTGGTTCAAAAGTGAATAATAAAGGATTCAAGGTCCTCCAGGGTTGCGGTATCATCCAAGGAGATGGCGTGGATTACCACACGATCGGTACAATTTTGGACGCGGTCCTCAGGGCCGGTTATTCAGCGCAGAACGTTGCATTTGGAATGGGCGGAGGTTTGTTACAACGGGTGAATCGGGACACGATGAATTTTGCCAACAAACTTTCGTGTGTGGTGTACCGCAATGGTGAACATCGGGATGTGATGAAATATCCCAAGACTGATGCGTCGAAACTTAGTCTGCCGGGGGAATTGGAAGTATGTAATAGCCAAGCAAACCTTCCAATGGTCTATCCGCGTCCTAGCACAACAGAACAGCGGGGAACGCCCCAGTTTCAAGTGATTTACGATCATGGTCCGGTGTCTGGGGTATGGGACAAGTTTAGCACCATCCAGGGACGTCTTCGACAACAGTGGAATAATAGTCCTTTGAAACATAACCCCATAAGTGCGGAGTTGCAGGCCAAGATTGACTACACCGTGGCTGAGCTCCGAGCGTCAATTGTTGATCGTCAAAACTAACGCCAGTAATGGGATCCGAGGACTGGCGTTGTCGTTTTGGATTTCACTATATTATTTTTTTTTGTATTGTGGTTGATGACATGTGCCTTTAATAGTGATATGGTCAGATGTGCTTAGAATACAACGGATATGTCCAAGATTGGTACCCAGTTTGGGCAATCCAACCTTGATCTGGTTCCTGTTTACCAATGTCTCAGTATTTCATGTCAAAGGGGTGGGGGAAGGATGAGAGTTGGTTAATTAGTGGAGCGCTTCCCTCCTCCCGAAGACAGGGGGAGAATCTCTATGGCAGATTTTTAGCTTGTTCAGAAATCACTCGGTTTTGATGATCGCCATATCACCCCTGGTTACCATTGTCCTATAAAATATAGTTTACCACAATGTTTCACATGCTCTTTAACAAGTCTCTGAAGAATACTTCTATTATTTAAATACCACTCCGGTGGGATAGCTCCTCTGTTGATTTTAATTGGTGAAAATGATTTTTATCGATTGTGACTAGTAAATTAGGTTAGGTGAGATAATGGTGTGAGGAATATTTTTTGGTTTTTTTTTGGTGTATCAGCAGACCGCACCCCCTTCCCTTTCGTTTCATTTTAGAGTGATGGTGGTGATGATGAAAATATATCGTGAAATGATGCCAGTGTTTAAGAGGTTCGGAGTCCTTGGTACACTAAGGATACGGCTTTCGGAATAAATTTCTCTTACATTGAATTTTTACATTAATATAAATTTCGATTTTGATTCCACAGAAGGTAAGTGATTTTTATTATTATTTTTTTTCTGTAACTCTGATCACTCAACTCGTTGTGCTTTTAATTTATTCTGTTTCCAGAAGTTCTATTCGTATTGTAGAAAATACTGATTTTAATCACATTTTTATTTCTATTACAATAGTAATTATCATCGGTTCTGATTACGTTACACTTCACTACTGTCACCAAATTCATTCGGTTTTGACATTCCGCTTATCTTAGTTTTAATCCATTAAACTATTGGTCATATTCTCTGTTTAAATATTTCAATTTTTAACACTCTTCTTGCTGTTTTGTATTATACATTTAATCATAGGCAAAGATTGTGATCCATTGTTAACCCCTTCACGTCGCTTTCCTGGGGTTTACACCATATCGACACACAGTAAGTCGGATTGCTCTGGGGATTACCAATAACTTATATGATGTACCTCGGAGTGACTTGCATGCAAGTGTTTAGAGTTTGTAGTCCGTGGACCCCCTCCTGTTCATCTCTGGAATCGAGACGTTGTCACTGTTCCCAATCTTTGATGCTTTCTCTTCGGCCTCCACGATAACAATGAGGTCCCCAAGAGATTCCAGCGGGGCACAGCCAGGATGGCTGATAAGTATTAGCCCCCGATGGAGCGCCAGTGTGAGCATTAAATGCCTTCGGGCTTTTTACAATATTTTTCCGAAGTGGTTGTCACCACTTTCCGCCAACGGTTGCCCAGTGATCCCTCCTTCTTCTGAGGAGGTCTAGTGAGGGCATCAGGATACTTCAATTCTGAGGGCAGGGTCATACTTTTCAGGCGATTCTGTAAGGGGAATTGTATGGTAAGTATCTGACTGTGTTTGTTACCTGAAAAAAAGCACTGGTATTGCTCTGAGATGTCATGTATTAATGGTTGTTCGGATGTTCTATTGCTAACTACTAATATGTATTATTATGTGTTTCTACTGTTTTATTCCTTGCTGTGTATGCTTTCCACTCACTGACACCAACCACTTGTGCATGGTACCACAAACCGTGTTTTCATCACAATGCCAGTGTGTTGGCTAACCCACTGCAAACTTAAAACCATTGACTGGGCAAAATTATTATTTTTTGCATTGCAATTCGTCAGTAGTAAGACGGATGAAAATTGTCACGTGATGTGGATATTTAGGAGAAATATTGTGTTTTAAACTGTTCGGAATGGCAACAATTCGTATACTCTGAACCCTCCTCCCCTTCCCCTCACAAACACACGCGCTTGCATGTAAAACCCTCACACTGGAGGGAGAGTCACATTAGGCGTGATGAATTGGTGGCAATTTTTCTAACGGCGTATATGATTGAATTGGAGGTAGCTTGTTTGTTTCACTTATTGTGACGCGTTTTTCATTCTAGCCTTTACTTTTTCGTGTCTATACCTTACCTATTCCTACTTTATTAAAACTTTTTATGTACTACATATCAACCAAACGCCCGTGATCTTTCAGACGTCGTGTTTTTTTTTTTTTGAAGAAGAAGAAAGTGTCCAATTGACTCCTTTCCATGTCACTCTTGGTGGAAGATTACCTGACTTTATCGTTCGTTGTAATTGTATTACATTGGTAACATTTATCCATTCCTTTTTACGCTTTACGAACCACGATGACCGACCTCACAGTAGAGCGTATTAACCAAATGAAACACGCGGAGCTGAAAGAGCAGCTGCAGTTGCTCGGGATGCCCTCGACAGGCCGTAAAAACTCTTTGAAAGAGAGACTTTTGGAACATTTGCAACAGGCCCAGACCGATTCGGTTACCGAGAGTCCCATTGTGCCCAATGTAGAGACTAGTTTGCAGGAAACCACTACAGAGTTACACCCAGTGGGCAACGGTCGAGACCAAGCCGAGGTGGCTACACCCTCCATTGAGACAGCCAGTGCTGTTCCAAAAGAGACCCAGCCAGATACGACGACGGCTTCCCCACTTCCGACCAAGATTGAACCTTCCGCCGAACCGGTAGTTGCTGAGGCTGCTGCCCAGGCCGTGGATAGCGAAGAAGAGAAACGTCGTAGACGGGCAGAACGGTTTGGATTAAAGACATTACAGGATCCCAAATTGAAAAGTGGGGCTACTGAGGAACTCAAGGCCCATGTCACAAGTAAAGCGGTAGCCATAGACGAGGAAACCATACGGAAACGACGTGAACGGTTCGGAGCGGTGCCCACCCAAAATTTGGCCGCCGTGCAATTGGACACTTCACCAAAATCTTCGGTCCAACCGTCTGGTCACCAGGTGGAACAGCCGGTTGTTAGCTCGGCGTGGTCGGAACTTGACGAGGAAAAGAAGCGCAAACGTGCCGAACGATTTGCACAGAAACCGCTGGTTTCGGTAAGTGAGCTACTGTGGGGTTGAATCAGGGAATCTTCCCTAATTCCCAATTTTCCTTTCCTTTTTTTTATTTTATTTCCAAAAGTTACACACTTTTGTATATCGAACGGAAAAAGGGTTGAAAGTCATCGGCGTGTTATGTACGAATCTGTCGTTTAATGGCAGTGTAGCGTACATAATTGCTCTGGCTACGTGTTTGTCTTGCGTTACATGGGTGCCCAGTAACTACTTTACGGTATAGTTCATTTTATCATGAGCTTAGGTTGGAACTAACACATATATACAAAAATACGTATGGAAATGCTGAAATCTTTGGACGGTGAATGGATTTACAGTCGGATCCAGTGAAAAAATTCAAGGCATAGAAAGCGTAAAGAGTACTTACTATCCCTGATTAATGACCTGTTCACTCTATCACTTAGACCCCATTGTGAGATTACGACTTGTAGCTTTTATTCTCCTTACCATCGCTGGGGGTAGTTTTTTTTTTCTTGAACACAAAAAAAAATATACGTTTTCTAGCTGCGCTGTTTTTAGAACAATAATCAACTTAATTCTATGGCTTCTCCGATGTTTAAAATACAATGAATAAATACCAGTGCGTCAGAGACTCATGTAACACACGGTTAATGCCTTTTATTTTTTTCTCTCACTTTCTTGTACAGCTACTTTCCCACGGATTGTCCTTGGAAGATCACGGGTAAGAATATATTGTCACGTGTTATGAAAATGCCCCTTTCTCGCAAATGCTTGTAATTACATGCTGCCAGTGTCATTTTTTTTTGAAAATTTTACAAGGCAACCGGCCCATGCTGGCGAGGCAATATTTTATTGTCAATTCTTAAAAAAATTCAAGTAAAGCAATGACGACGACAAAGCGAAAAGCTGCCTAGATCTGAACTTTAACACTGGCCTTTTAATATTTCTCGTTTATTTTTTTTTTCCTGACCAGGTCTTATCCTATCCCAACCCTGTTATTTTGCGGTTAGTAAATTGTTGTTCTAGTCATCATAGCTTGCTTGTTAAACTGTTCGGTTCCCAATAGCGTTTCCAAAAGTTTGTATAGCGTTGGTATTCATTACGGTCCCTTGTCTTTTCTTCTTCCCGTTTTCACCACTGTCTTTATCTCAACATTTACCATCCCGAAACACTTAGATTCAGCCGTTTATCGATCATGTCTAACAACGTCTACCAGGAAGTCTTTGATGACGATGATGTGCCGTCCGATCTCGATGTAGCCCCCACTACTTACGCCAACGTCTTGTCGGATGATGAAGACCAGTACAGCCAAGAAGGGGAGCTGCCCGAGGTGTCTTTGGAAGAAATCAAGCGTCACATCCCTGATCAGGTCGTCACGTTCCTGACCCACTTCCAGCGGCATGTGTACGAAAACAACGCCCACGAATTGTACGTCAGCTACGAGTTCAACTTCAACCGGCTTACCGAACGTTTCTTTGCAAAGCAAGCCTGGCCCGACCCACAGCATGTTACTACGTTGCTCGGGGACGAAGGTATATTTTTGACCCTCTACCGGGAACTCTACTACCGGCATATCTACGCCCGGTTGCAACCCACGTTAGAAGACCGGTTTCACTCGTACGAAAATTACTGTGACTTGTTCAACTTTATTCTCAACTCGGACGGGCCGGTGAACCTGGAACTGCCCAACCAGTGGTTGTGGGACATCGTGGACGAATTCATTTACCAGTTCCAGGCCTTTTGCACATACCGCAACCGGTACAAGCGCAAGTCGGAGGAGGAGCTCTACTTGCTCAAGGAAAACCCCCAGATGTGGAGCTGCTACAGTGTGCTCAACGTGTTGTACTCTTTGATGCAAAAGTCCAATATCACCGAGCAACTCTTGGTCACCAAGAACGGTGGGGACCTAGTGGAGGCCGCTGGGGAGTATGGGGCTCGACCCTTGTACAAGATGCTAGGTTACTTTAGTATTATTGGGTTATTACGGGTGCACTGCATGCTCGGGGATTACACCATGGCCTTGAGGATGATGGATAACATTGAAATGAACAACAAGGCTATCTTCACCCGGGTGACGGCCTGTCACGTTACTACGTACTATTACGTAGGGTTTGCCTATATGATGATGCGCCGTTACTCGGACGCTATCAAGGCCTTTTCCCACATCCTAACGTTTGTCGCCCGTACCAAGCAGTACCACACCCGTACGTACCATTACCAGACCCTCAACAAGCAGAGCGAACAAATGTACTCCTTGTTAGCCATCTGCGTAACCATGTGCCCGACCCGGTTGGATGAAATGCTACACAGCCATCTCCGTGACAAGTATACCGAACAGCAGCAAAAGATGCACCGAGGTGGTGAGGAAGCGTTGCTTACCTTTGAGGACCTGTTCATGTTTGCCTGTCCCAAATTCGTGACCGCGAACCCGCCCAACTACGATGAGATTATCCAGTATTTGCAAAACAAGAAACAGGCCCAGCTCAAGAACGCGGACAATAATGACAACTCGGGTGCAGAATCGGATGTCGAGGATGACGACCAGGAGGGAATCCAGGCGCCCAATCTGCCCGAACCTTCCCGTCACCAGGCGGCGGTGTTCCTGAGCGAGGCTCGCTACCAATTGCTTATCCCCGCTCTGCGTTCCTACCTTCGCCTCTACTCGACCATGGAAGTGGAGAAACTGGCCACCTTTTTGGAAATCAACGACGTACAACACCTTCGTCAGCAATTGCTGATTTTCAAACTCCGCTCCCGGCAGAAGAAGTGGGTCTCGGGTACCTTGTTGGAGGGTACTTACTCGCCCGCCTTTGACTTGGATTTCTATCTGCGTGAAGATGTGGTGCACATTGCCGAGTACAAGGTGGGTCGCCGTTACGCCGATTGGTTTATCCGTCACATCAACAAGCTGGAAGACAACATGTCCAACAGTCTAAAGAATACCAAGTCACAGCATAACGCTGCTTCGAGCAAATCTTCGGCTTCCAAGGAAGGCGCGGTGACCCAAAAGGCGGCGGAAGCTATTTCTGCCAATGCCTAAAGGAAAAAAAAATAACAAATCTGATTTCATTTCCCTTTTTCTACTTGATTATATGAGAGAATACGTCACTGATCCAATTTTGGGCTGGTTAAAGCTATCCCTTTTTGACTTTTCCTATTCTTTTCTTGCTTTTAGCTTTTTTTTATATCTATTATCTGCCCGTTTACCCTTATTTTCGCATCCGGTGTTGACTTTATTTTCCTTACATAAATTTCTTTACAAATAAATAAAACATACCTCGGTTTTATTTCTCTATCTTTCCACTTTGTTGAGCAATACCAAGCTCAACATGGTCCTACTGGCCAGTGCCCTGGTGCAGCAGTGTGCAAAGCCCTCCAGGAGGCTGCGGATGGGGAGAAACGAACGTTGATAGATATTGAGAATGGCTTTTGTGATGGGCGATTTCTCACCGGTGTTGTTTACGTTATTGTCCGAATCTATCTCGGACAACCATTTCGGGTCTATCAAGCATAAATTTGCGCCTAGTGCCACTCGGCGAGAATGTATTGCTGTCACCTACTCATGAGCCCAAGTTTAATCTCTAGAAATTTATTGGTTCATTCAGGGAGTTGGGTACCCACGACTTTGGTCAGTTTATTCTATGCGGCCAAATTGGCACCTCAATGTAATCGGTATTGGACAAGAATATTACTTTCGCCCAAATGGCTTGGTGTGTGTGGCAGCCCACTGGGTGCGGGGGGCATGGTCGGGGCCATAATCCATAGGTCCCACCGAGGGCTTTTTTTTTGTAATTTTCCCTGCTTATCAAATACACCCACTGAGCTAACAAACCTCTAGTATCACCAGTTCTGTTGCAGTACCTAATCAGATTGGCTATGTTCACTATATAGTCGAAAAATATCTATATACAGAATTCCTGGTACACTAAATACTGTATACACTCCATACTATCATCCAATTTTTAGTTTACTGTGTTGTACTTTCGTAAGGTTCAGGGAGGAATTCGCTGCCTAGGTCGTTGGACATGATTCAGCTGATCGGTGGGTAATTTCCAGTGGGGATATTTTCTACACGACGGGTAAAAAATATAATAAAAAA
>JAOPJG010000744.1:0-17587 GCA_027478255.1 Dispira simplex | reverse complement strand
AAACACTGGAAAGCAAGAACTTGGTAGTGCTGAGTTGGCACTGAAACTGCTGGCGTCTTGGTTTGACCCGATGGACCGCGGTTGATGGAAACTCGGATCCCAGTGGGAAGAACAGGTGCTGAACTTACATTCGCTGGAAAAAAAGGCCAATAGTGGACTGTTACGATGTGCATGACTAATTTTACTCTTACTCCCTCCCACCTATTGTCAGAATCGTCCCATCGCTTATCAGGCACTATAAAAATAGGCGAGAATTTAATAAAACTTCAATTGGCTGGTGTTGACAAACGATGCGACCCCCGTCTCCAATGAAAAGGTAGGAAAATTTGTAACGGTTGGATGGGCTAGTACCAGCACTATAGTTCAGTAATTCGGTGAAAATTTCGTAAAAAGAAACGCTGACTATCGTACAAAGGCCGTCAGCCTTTAAAATTATATACTTTTGGAAAAAGGCTCGGTAACGCATCCTCAGAAAGGTGGATCCAACCTTCTACTTGTAATAGGAATAGGCACTGAACTGCTTTTTTTATTTATTTTACACCTACACACATGTTGAACAACTTTCATTCATCTTGCAAGTCCAAAGTATTATATTTTCCAGTCTGGAATACCATTCTTATTGAAGAATTAGTGAAGGAATTCAGCGATCTCTGAACGTCTCAAAGTCCACAGACAATCGTTTTTCCGAATACTTTGGACTGTTAAAAACTTACTCACAAAGGTGGCACCCACTCAGCCATTTAACAAGTTACTTAAAATGGTTTAGTCTCTACCTGGTGGCGTCAGTACATTCCAAGAAATAAGCTAATGTTGGGCAACGCCCCTGACCTGTTTAATTAATGGTTATTCATTTTGTCCACATCGACAGTCTTTTTAACTCTCACTTTCTCAACACAACATGCACTTCACAAAGCAGCAGCACCGCAACCATTATTCAGGTCCCCTAGTCCTGGTGCTTAAAATGCCAAATAGCACGCTTTGGTGTAGGGATGTATACCGGTACCACCAGTTTTTCTGTCTTATCCAACCACCCTTTATTGCGTTTACCACATTTTAAATTTTATTATGGCACAGGTAGTTATTTCAAAGTGCTGGATCGACCATGCAATTGGGTAACGTATGGGTGCCAGAGTGGATAAAACCCGCTAGGCTATTGAAACCACAGCTTTTCTCTCTCTACTCCTACCTACACCCCAAAAAAAATCGTTAAGCAGAAAATAATGAGACGCAACTCTAGTCAGACATACTCTGTAGCATAAGCACACACCACACCAGTAACCTTTTACACGGACGTGAGGTGCGGGAACCTCAGTTTGGAATAATTTGCAGTTCTAATGGGTAAGGTCTGTTATGATGTTCAAAAATTCACACCCGTACACACTCAATGGTAACACTATTTCCGTTAGACTGGTTACTGTCCTGATGAAATATGTACGAGCAAAGGTAAACGTATCTGACCTGCTTTGATTATCTATACTTGTATTTACTTACTCGTGGAAAAAAAAAGCTACATACCTTGATGCAGCACGCCATCCAGCGGGTAAGTTGAAGCCAAACGGTGCAATTCAGCTGTAGCATGGTTGTCCACAGTGTGATCATTATGTATCAACGATTTCATGAGCAGGAGGAGCTCAGGCTGGTGGCCATAATGCTCCTAGAAATATTAGAGTTGTGATTATTTTGATGTTAGATCTGCAGATAATTAGGGTGTACCAACTTAATAGAGGGTTTTCGTCTCTTTTGGTGGCCTAAACTTCCAAATCCAGTATAGTTACCTCGTACTTTTTTTTGACTGGCATTCCCTCCTTACATTTGTAACTTTGGTATATTTTTAATAAGCGAAATCGCGGATCTATGGCATGGAAATGGGTCCGACCTTTCACACATTATGTGTCCTTTCCTATCATCGATACTGAGAAATTTAGCGTGTGAAAGTTATCTTTCCCTTTTTTTTCTGTATAGATTGTACAGTTGGAATGTAAAACGTTGTAGACTGTGGGACAAGGGTGTTTGGATCGTCGTTATGGATAAGATCGATGAGTTAGATACAAGAGGTGGGATGATTGGATGGAGGTAGATCACTGACTTTGAGATAATGGCCAGTTTGAAAACAAGCGCCTCGCAATTTTCAGCTGTGAGGCTGTCCGTTGTTTCTTTTATTAGGTGGAGTTCGAAATTCGCAACCATCATCTCCCCAAAGGAGTAATAAATCCGCTTATCAAAGTGAGTGTATTTCCTTTCACTAGTATTTCGATGAATGGAGAACAATAACAATAACTTACATTAAGGGTGGCACATTTTTAAGTAACCCATGATGAGAAAGAGCAAGACAATGATGTAATGTAATGGGGTGGGATAACGCTTTTAATGGGAAGCCGGGTCAAGAACGCACATACCTCATTTCCCTTTTTCACTTCACATTGCCGGGTGGCTTAACCGTCTTCCCCTTCTCATCCAACATCCCCCAGGTAATATCCACACTGCGCAAAAATCACAGTGATGGTGGCAAACTCTGTCCAGCCCAATTGACCTGGGAGAAGATGGCTTGGTTAATCCCTGGAGAACGTTTATTCGTCTGATCCTTGTGTGGATTCAGCGAAAAGGATCCACAATGTCATATCCACTGTCAAAACGGCAATGAAACTCTGGTGATTATTTGAATAAAAGAAAGTGAGGAAGAGAGGTAGGTGTAAATATCGGCATAGCTCAGGTGAATGGCATCGTCAGCCGGTATATTTCATTGGCTGGTGTTGGTAGCAAAAAAAATAGGCCCTGGAGGAATCCCTGTCCTTCAACAAGGAACATGATGCACTGTAAAAATAATAGTGACTTTTGCGGTTCATCTTTTGGAGGAAAGCAGGGTGACAAGACCGTCATTTTCCCTTGCCTATCTATTGTATGGTTGAAAAAGGAGGCCATGCGGTTTTCTCCCGATTTCCCCAGCCTGAGCAGGGCTGGCGAGTGATCGCAACTCACCGGAACAATGCCAGCTGCTTTAGCGTAAACAGAAGTGGATCTTGCCACTCACTCCAATTAAAACCTGTCGAATCCATCTGCTTGATCCAAATGAAAATGGTAAACAAGGCGTAGATTTTTGTTCAAGGGGGGCATGTATTCCCCATGATTCACAAAAACAATAGCCAGAGTTTACGGTGCTCTTGTTACACTCTTCACCGAAATCATTTCTTGTAAATTTAAACATCTTGTCTATCACAGTAAACTTTGATGATCGATTATTTAGTAACACCTGTTGTTTTATCCCCGATGACTTACTGTTAACCTCTCATTTATTATTCCCGTAAATTAAATAGTATCTTCCTTTATTATTTCTTTCGTAGCATATTGACAGTGTCTCACCTTATTCCGCTACTTCGGTATCATTCGTCCAAGAGAAGGATGGTTGGGTATTATGTAAGATTCCCGTTCCCATCCCTATTCCCTGACGAACGCTATACGTAAGATGCAGCCAGAACTGAGGACTGAGAGTGGAACTGCAAAGGCCCAATGTGGGACCGGTCTCATATTTGGTGATGCAGGAAGATGGAGTGAATAACTCTTGACAGTACAAGGCACAGTAATATGCACTCATCCTGGCGTCTTATAGATGATGCGCTCAACCATTCCGAAAGAAGTAATTCAAGCTCCGCGCCTTACATAAAATGAGGGAGATATCGACAAACATCACTTCTAACCCTGGTTGGCACAATAATGGTAAATTTTGTCCTTTTTTAAAACACCACATTGCTCGCCACATCAAAGAAAATGTGGATGAGCAGCATTTGCGATCATTCGGCGCCGAATGTTTTCTTACTCGATGGTGCCATTCTCCAGAAAAGATGGCCTGTCTACTCATCCTATATTATTTTCACCTTTTGATAAAAGCGCTAGTGTTAGGCCATTGGCCATAGTATTCGGAATGTCATGGTATAAACATAGCCACTTTCGACCTTTGACTTTGAGGAGAGAAAAGAGTAAAGCCTTACTCATTTCACCACCGAATCAACTTTTATTTTCCCTTGCTACTTAAGAACAATGATTATTAACACTGGATATATGAACACCTTGATCATGTCCACATGCTGTAGTTTAGTTTTAGGCTGCGTACAGGACGCATAACTTTCGTTCGGTATCGTGAGAGCTTGTAGTCCTCATGAAAATCAGTAATGGTTGGAAATTGGATAAACAGTAGCTTTTAATAAACGATGAGTAAACAGTATATAATGGATAAAAATATATGTTATGCGCAAGGCGTATAAACCGAGTGTAAGTTGGAATGTAAACTGGGACAAACAATAAAGCAAGCAATAGCTTCCGAAAAGAAGTTCCACACCATCGATGATAGTTTGGACAGTGGGCTATATACCTCATAGATAAGAGAGGATAAGCCATGTGAGAAATAGTGTAACCAGATACAGAGGACACCGAAATATTAACAGTAGTATTATAGATATATATCTCAGTCGCCATCCCTGAAATAACCCGGCGGTTTTCGGTATAAATTGAAGGATATAGACTTCATAAATATAGAGAAAGGGCCAAGTGGTTAAACACAATCAATGATGTGGAAGACATATGTAGTTGGGGAATAGGCAATACGATAGATGGTCGATGGATAGGGAGGAAGCATGTCTCTTTTCTCCTTATTTTGAATGAATTTTGCACGCACAATACCGTCAGTTGTGATGATATGTGAAATGGAGAATTAAATATTACTAGACTTATGTTGTAATCTGCATGGCTACAGTACGTTCTTTATGGAATGCTGTACAAGTCATGCATGCCCTGGAGTGTCCATATTTTCCAATGTGTTACCATTGCTATAGGAACCCTTTAGCCCGGTCTACTAATAATAGTGTAGCGATCTCGAGGGCCTCCCCTTAGAGGCTCGCCCCCTCTCACCAGAAGGAGAACCACTTCCCTTCGCTGTGTAAGTATGGGTACAGGGGATTCTAGCTGGTAACTCCCAGCTTAATTGATTCTGGCCCTCCTGTGTCCAGGAGATGAACCTTTGCATGTTGCACATGACAATGGGATGCACATAGGTAGTAAGAGGACCACAGGAGACCAGGAGACATCCACGCAGGGAGAGATACGAGTACAGATTGGTGAGCAGACAGTTTACCAATGATCCCCCTGTCCTACATTCGAGAGCACAAGAGATTCCCAACCAGTTACCCGTCATATCTCTGATAAATAGGGCCCATCAACCCCTCTAGATCTAGATTCCTCATGTGTATTACAAATAAATATTTTATACTCTATGTTCCTACTCGTTCATTTATTGTGATATCCTGCTCGATTTGTTACAATAGCATGTACGTCATGGTTCGAACGCACCCAGTCATGGAAAGTATTGTGTCCTATTTTTAACATCATCGCCATTACCGTGTTACTACAAGGTAGTGTTTCGTTTACTTGGCAACATAGATGGATTCCGACAAGCCGTTCGCCTAGGTTTTCATAAAAGTTTCGCACCACGGAGTTTAAGACAGTAAAAACCGTGAATTATCTTATTTTACCGGGTTTTTAGTAAAATGTTTTAGAGAACTTTTCAGAGATACGTACGGAAATGGGGATAGTAAATGCTATTGACACTTTTAAAGAATTACTAAACAGTAGCTCACTTTCATTTTCTGATTTAATAAAGTGTGCTGACCTCTTGTTTACGATGTTCTACCGCAATGTTATATTCTAGTGAAATCTGAGGGTGTGTATATTCCTTGTCGTACCGAAATGTTTCTCATTAGAAAAACGAGTTATCTCGGATTATAAGAAGGCGAAATCTTAAACCATTCGTTTTATACGGGTTGTTGAAAGGCAGTTATATGATGCTACAAGCTGACAACGTTGTCCGTCTGTAGGCTTTACCTTGTTCAGCCTTTGTCGTGGCACCATGGTCACTTTCAAAAGTAGTTTTTCAAAATGTGACAGATTCAGTTGAAAGTACAGGTATATGCGTGAGTTTCACCAAGGAGTCTTGTAAGTGATTATAGAAAAAGTGATCGTGATTATCACTATTGACTACTTTCCATTCTATCATGGACCCCATGTAAAAGATCAATTTTAATAACGGATAAATGCATTGGACATATTCATTGTTGCGCCAAAACGTTTCATTTTAAGCTTATGCCTTACGCATAAGCAAACCTGTGGGGTATACCACTCTTCTTCCCGTCAACGGCCTGCAACTGGCCAAGTTTGGCTGATCCGTGGGAAACAACCTTGACGATTTATTTATTTATTTTTTTAAAAAAAGAATCATGTTTACGAAATTTTTAATAAAACAATCATTTTTCACATCATGATTAATCTATAACACACATTTCGTGGTCCCCGGTGAAGGACCACCCTCGTCGTCTGCTCACTCTCTCGGTGACATGAAGCAGTGTGAAATGTTCTATTAAATTCGTGCGTTAACTTGTATATATTATTAGTAGCAATTATAACCATATTCACTCGGAGTCATCACGCTGTACTTTTAAGGTACCTAGGAACCATTGTCAAGTGCTTTCGGATGCGTGTGCCTCAGTTGATGTGAGAATTCATTTGGCCAATTCGGGTAATGTGGAAAATCAACATCGATGGGTGGAAACCCCAACACTTGACTTCCATTTCCTCGAATGATCCCTTTGGTAAATAAGGACGGGACAAATGATATGGGACACCAGGGTACGGGTCTGACCACTGGGTAACTTTAGATATTGAGGGTAACTGGAATATGGATGCGACCATTTTTTTTACACACATAAACATAATTTCCGTTTATTGCACCACGGTAACAAACATATTTCACGGATTTACTGACTGCTGTTTATGTATTTACAGGAACAAAGTCTACGCACTTTGACCCCACCCCAAAGAAAGAATTGCTTTACCATGAACTATTTCAGGGTCCTTCTAGAATGAGCCATTACCCTATTAGTAACCTTAAATGAAGAACTTGTACAAGAAATAATGTGTATTTTTTCTCCGTGTTCTAGTTGCGGTTGGTGTACAGGAGGGAAATGATGAATCGAAAAAAAAAGAATGGTGAGTCTGTTACAAACATAATGTTTTCGGTGCTTGCTTTTTGGATTCGAAAGGTATCTTACCAGAAATAGCTTAAGCAACTGAAAAAGGAAAGAATTAATGACCACTTATATATACCGGAATAAAAGTCATACTCATATTTTTTTTACTTTGACCTTGTTAGTATTTGGCTGTGCACAGTGTATACTGTTTCAACTGCGTCTGTATATTCGAACCAGCCACAAAAAAAGTGCACGTCCATGTTCCTATTTACCAACTTTACTAATTAGTGATGGAATGCGTACTTCATCATAACGTTTTTTCACTGGCCTACTTTCCTCGGCTTATTTCTTTTTTTTTTTGGAATAATAACCTGTATATTTACATTTTTTTAGCACTATAACAAAGCATGACCAGCGAACTAGGGTTCTCCGATACACCAACTGTGATGGCGGAGTCGGAACTAGAGGAATTGACTACATTGGCTACCCGCAATTGCCAATGGCTGGACAGCATGTCTCCGGTAACATTGGATGCCATATTCGCCTCACAGCCGACTTTATTTCCTTCCCAGTGGTCTTTTCTAGTCTCACCTACCTCAGAGTAAGTAAGTTTTCTAAGCTGTAAACCTGAGTACAATGACCTGGAGTTTACCAAAATCATGTAAATGACTAGCTAGGTTCACCGATTTATTGAAATTGCTCCACCCCCAAGTGATATGTATGCAATGTGCAACGCAGTGGGAAAAGAAAAGTGCTATTCGGCTGCGATTCAAAGTAAATGGATTGCTAAATTGAAGACTACTACTGCCCTGGGTTCACTATTGGCAAAACAAATATTGGAGACAAAGTAGTTTGTCAGCGGGACCTAATTGCACTATAGATCCATTACTCGATAACCTTAATGAAACTCGGCGAATCCTCGAGAATTTACAGCAACTCCTCGCCAAATTCCAGGTAAGACTATTCATATATATTTGCTATATCTGTATAGTAGCGTAAGAAAGTAGTTCCATTCTAAACTAGGCACCGTTAGACGTATAAGGTACCCCTGATTAATAGTCTGCGGTTAGCCACCCCCCGGGTTGACAGTATCACAGTAGGTGGGTAAGCCTTATCTACTTAGTCTTTTTTTTTCGTTATGTACTGGACTAACCTGAGTTGTACTCAATATCTCTATATTTCTAATCTACTGGGTCAATATAGGTCCATAAGACGGATTATGTATTGGAATCGCCTGAGGAAACCGACTGGACAGAGCAGTTAGCCAGCATCCATCAGGGACTCTCGGCCGATGTGAAACGGTTTTTAAAACTATTTGAAGAAGAGCTTAAGCACTGGATCCAAAAATCTTCGGAACGGTTAGCCGAACACCAAGTCCAGTTGAATCCCGAACTCGGCCCGACGGTCCGTGAATTAAAGGAAAGTCTCGTAAACTTTGACCAGTTGATCAAGCGTATTACGACCATCACCGACGCTATCGAACGTATTAATCAAACAGCTGGTCAACTGACGGATTCTGAACTAGTTGATAATGCCACCAACCTACCACTTTCTGTATCGTATCTGGCCCTTGAGGAAGATCTGATAAATATACGGCAAGCCATAAACCGTTTCAACGAGGCCATTTGTCACCGTGGGTGAATTACTCTGATTTAATCAATAAATTAGGAGCATTGGTGAGATCTGAATTTTAAGCAATTGACTATCATTGGGATATCTCGGTTTTTTAATGGTTTTGCATCGGAATTTATACGTACAGGTAGCAGTGCTGAAAGTAATACCGTATAGTGTTAACCTCAAACCATGACTTTGCTAATACACCGCTGCTGAACGCAGTGATCTGTGAGTAGTCGCACCAGGTTCTCCCCTCTTACCCTAGCGCTGGCTGCGATAAAACGTTATACCGTTCACTTTTTTTATGGGGTAATTGGCAAGAATGGAGTATCAACCCTACTCATGATGTACCTACCCCACGGTTTGGATGTTCATCGCTTGCATCACTTGGTTAACGGTATGCTGACGTGGGTGGGGGGGGGTTCCCCTGTGTATTGTAAAAAGGGGGAATTGGATCCACTCGTGAGACAAAGTTTAGTTCCCACAGTGTGGGTCTCCAGAGAAAAGGTTACACGGCCCACAGGTTGTATAACTCCCCTGCCGTGCGTGGTTTAGCAAGGTATTTTATATATCTATCAAGCCCATGGGGTATCTTTTCCTCCAGTCACAATGAGAACATGGGTGAGCTCACAGGGGAATGAAGAGAACAGCCGTGGTACTGAAACCCCGATGGATTTGGCCCGAGTTTCACATACGACCTTGCTTTGGCTGAAACTAGAAACATATAGCAGGTATTACGAAACTGGGAAACAGATGGAAGCAAGAAACAGTGATTTTGACCTGCCAAGCTAAGAAGGTCTCTGCAGGGATATCTGCAAAAAATATGCCACTACCTAATTGTGGAATCTCACTGCTCACGTACAGCCAAGACGTGTCATACTGGGAACTGTAATGGTCAGATTTGGGATAAACCATAAGGAAAAGGGGGCGACCTGCCTCCAGCCAATGCAGGTCCAACTTACTCGTGGTGGTAAACAATAGCTTCCACACATAACGAAGGCCATCTCAAGTACCAGATGATACACTGTCACTGTTGGACCAAATGCGTTTCATCTCACCAATGGTGATCCTTTCTTCACCACCATTGGTTTGTTGTTTTAGTTTGCCGAATAATGTGGGGGTAAAAAGAAGAGTCCATCAATCAGTGACACAGGTTCGCTGCTGGTATGGAAGCCCAAAGGGGTCCGTTGGACGCAAATGGTTGGTAGTTCCTGAGCCGAAAGGGAGTTAGTTGGCTATGGGTGGGATTTTTATCACCATATAATAGTACACAGAGGGGGGTGAACATGCGTTGTAGCGCTCTGTAATAGGGTTTATTTCTACAGCCAAACAAACACGGAAAAATACATTCGAAATATAATCCTGAGACCCAGAAACTACAATGGGATTATTGATTACATAAGGTGGTGAGTACGCGTGGCTCTTGGCCTGGGCGGAATATTGCCCAATTCTATTATCGTCTAGCAAACGTAAGCTAAAAGGACTATCAGCAGATCCACAATATCGCTATAATATTTTTTTTTTCTATTTGGGTTTTAAACGTATGGAGCGCGATTTTCTGTTTCGCCGCCGATAGTTGTCCTACTCACCGAGTTTGCCAGCGTTTTACCGTGTTCTCCAAGCGCTAGTTTGTTTTATTGCTACACATATTTTTGCTATTTATCTATATTGTAAAAAAAAATAATATCCCTTGCGAATGTCTAGCTGCTCTTCCCATGCTGTTCTCTTCGACACCTCATTGTTAGACATTCCGGTCTTTCTGAATTCCATTACAGCAGCAATTACTATTATCCCCCCTACTTTATATTAATGCTATTGCCTCAGTAATTAACTTGGAAGTTTTTGAACCAAGTCAAAAGAAAACCGACGACGTGCAATACACGTTTTGTTTACTTAATAGCTGCCACAAGACATAGTTTCCCTTATTTTTATAACGTTCTCGCCACGTCACTGCAAGTTGTACTTTTTTTTCTACCATACCTGGTTTTGCTCCTTTTTGACATTTGCGAGCCCCATGGCTTGGCAATAGCTACCCGGAGGTGACACCATGAACCCTGTATTACTATTGCCTTTTTTAGCTCTATTTTATTTTACTGGATAGTCAATTTTGTTATATACCTCCTTTTGTAATACGTCACCGCTTCTTCGGAGAGGCTCTTTTATTGACTTGCCTTGCTGAATCGTTGGGGAGTTATACCCGACCCGCAGGTGATAATAATCCACTATTATGGACCCTTACAGCTTCCCACCTTCCGAGCTCTTTTCCCGGAATATCGACGTGGGTGAAATTATCGGCCTCAACAATGGCACGGGTCAAGCGGCCATTCCGGGCTCTTACGCTAACCAGGCGCATCACACCCCGTCTCTCACTACTCAGTTGACGGTTGCGGCCATTCTGGGTTTTATCTTGTTCGTTTTATTCTGTTTATTACGCCTACGTTGGCCAACGGTGTACGCACCTCGGTCACGGTTACGTCGCGTGGCCCCGGTGAAGATTCCCTTTCGGTTGCTGGGTTGGATATTACCAGCACTCAACACGTCAGAAATGTTTATGCTACAGACGGTGGGTCTAGACGCCGTGATGTTTCTGCGGTTCTTTAAACTCAGTATTGCCATCTTTTCCGTGCTGGCTATCCCAGGGTTATGTATCCTGATTCCTATCAACATCGTGGGTAGTCGGAACAACGTCGAAAAGAGTAGCGACGCCTTTCTCTCTATGAACTCGATGCCTGAGACCTCATCATACTTGGTTGCCCATCTCATCTTTGTGTACATCTTTTCCGCAGTGGTGTACTATTATCTATTGCGCTATACATACCATTTCTTGGCTCTTCGGTGGCATTACTTGCTACGTAACGGGGGTTCGGTAGATGCCCGTTCAATAATGATCACCAATATTCCCGGCTATCTACAGCATTCGCGGTCCCTCCGGGAATACTTTGAAGAATTGGACATTGGGACCGTAGAAGAGGTACACGTCGTAGGTCAGTCTACCGATTTACCCGATCTGGTGGACAAGCGTGCCGAGTGCCTTAAAAATCTGGAAACGATGGTATCCAAGTTGATCGGGAATCCGTGCAAAGCTCCCACCTACGACCGTGCCCAGCTCACCCGTGTTCTGATGGATCCATCCCAGGAATCCACGGAGGAGGAACGGCAACTCACCGCCCAGTGGTTAAAGCCTGTATACCAGAAACGAGTGGCCAAGAACCCGCTGTACAACCCACGTCCTACCTTGCGGTTACCCACGAACCGTTGGTTTCCGTTTGGTCCCAAAGTCGACGCCATCGACTATTACAAGGAAAAATTTCTCGAGTACGACAAGGTGGTAAAACAGTTGCGGAAGGAACGTAAATCGGCGGAGAGTAATCCCAAATTTACCCCGCCTAATTCGTCGGTGGGGTTCGTGACGTTTGCGAATGCCACAAGTGCCCACATCGCCGTACAAACGCTCTGTCACGCAAAACCCTTTGCCTGTGTGACTCGCTTGGCACCGAAACCGGGTAATGTCTATTGGAATAACGTAAAGACCAAGAAACGTAGTCTCATTACCCGAACCATCCTGGCCTTTTTCGCCATGATCGCCCTTACCTTGTTTTGGGGTATCCCCGTTGGGTTTTTGTCGACTTTTTTATCCCTAGAAAACCTTTCCAAGCAGTTTTCATTCCTAGCAGACGTTGCCGAGTGGAGCAGTATCGCCCAGAATTTGCTCACCTACACCCTTCCGTCGGTGATTATGATCTCCTACTTTAATTTGCTACCCGCCATTATGCAACAAGTGGCCATATTTAAAGGCATCCGAGTACGAGAGGATATTGACATTTTCGTACTTTCCCGTGTGTTCTTTTTCCAAATTTTCAACGTGCTGCTGGTGTTTACCTTGTCGTCCACGGTATGGAATTCCATCTACGAAATTCTGAACGATCCTGGACAAATCACACGGCGACTGGCCAACTCGTTGCCTGAAATCGCGCCCTTTTTCATCAATTATATTATCATGCTGGGGATCGGATACCAACCGTTTAAACTGCTACAAATATTGCCCATGATTTGGACGGCGTTCCGGCGATACCTCTGTACTACTCCACGGGACTTTGCCGACGTGCTGGCCCCGATTTACGTGGCTTGGGGGGCCCGTTACCCGGTGCCCATGCTAGTATTCGTGATCACACTGACCTATTCCAACATTTCTCCACTCATTTTGGTGTTTGGGATTCTTTATTTCGTCACCGGCTTTATCTTTTACAAGTATCTATTTCTCTACGTGTACTTCAAGTATTATGAATCGTCCGGACGCATGTGGCCCTACGTGGTAAGGCGCCTGGTGGCTTCCATATATATCTACCACCTGTTGATGTTTGGTTATTTCTCTCTCAAGAGCTCCTGGGTAATCGCCATCCTGACGGTGCCTATTATGATCATCAACACCATTTTCTTCTATTACATTAACAAACTTTTGACCGATTACGGTAACTACGTACCACTGTATCTGCTTCGTCTTCACCAGCGGCGACGGGAAGAATTACAGCTTAGGCAGCAGCAGCGTTCGGAAAAACGTGCCGCGGACGGCCGCGCTCACATAGCAGAGTTGAGCTTGTCGTTGGCCTCCCAAGGGGAGGAGGAATTGTTCCCCAAGAGTTCGGAGACCTCTCTGCCCATGACTACGGTGCTTCCCGGTGATAAACTTACCGTTTCGTCCGATAAAGCGGTGTCTGATGGAGAAAATCTGCCCAATCCGGATATACCGACCGCCACTTCTGAGTCGGCCACGGGTCACCAATCGAAGGCTTCTCGGCGTTCCCGGTGGAGGATAGGTCACTTTCGCCGTCGGGCCACTTCGGATGTCGACACTTTGCATAGTCTTAATGCTCTGAGTGAACGCTATCGGGCTGAACCACCCGCTAACTTCTCGACTTTGGCCATGTCGGATTACGGTGCATATTCACCAGTAAGCACCAAGGAACCCGGCTCGGTTCGCCAGGAACGTCAGCATGGGGTCACCCCATTGCCCAATGCTGATATTAGTTTATGTCTGGACGATCTCGAGCCTGTACCCGCCGATGGAAGTGAGCCAGTCACGAACTATTTCGGAGGTGTTCCCTTGGTGCAGACCAATTCGGATACTTCGGTGACGTCCTCAACCGGACGTGATAACTCCTTGACCAGCACCGAGGACTCTAGCACTCCACTGACCCGCCATCATCACCAGCAAGTATCATCAGGACTTAGGGAAACTGCCTCCGCCATTGTTTCTTTTCCAGAGGAATCGGATGGCGGATCGGAGGTGGGTACGACTGACCGACAGGATAGCACCTGTAAAACTCCTCCACCAACGTCCCGTCTCGCTGAATTCAACCAGACACTGCGCCAGGGATTTCTCCGCGTTTACCGAACGCATTCTACGCCTGTGCTGCGGTGGATGGGTTTGCCGGAAAAACAAGCAGATGATACTCAGACCACTTGGGGAACCACGTCAGGCCAAGACACATCCGCTAAAGAAATGCTGGATGGGGCTACTTCCCAAGAGCAGTCCGCCAAAGACCTTGAGAAAAGCGGGAAGTCGACACAATCACCCGCTGCATCCATCCAAGAGAGTAAATCAACCTCTGCTGAAAAAGCACGGTCTAAAGAACTCTCCTCGCACCCTATTCCGGATTTTGAGGCGGAACTTCGACCCACCCAAGTGGATCATGGTATCGAAAGTGACCCTACGTACAACTGGTTAACCCTCGGAAAGCGCCTGTGGGAGAAAATAGTGGACCATTTTACACACGCCTTACCGTCGTACTTTATGAATATGACGGATCTGGAACGGGCCAAGTGGTTGGAATCTTTGATCGAAGAAGAAGAGAACGGTATTTACAGTTCCCCCTCTACAGTGAGCGACCAAGGTTTGGGGTACTTGTTACCGAGTGGGTTTCCTAGCGCGACTTCCTTACCCGAATCCTTCGGTGAGCATCGTAATCCACTGCGCTCGCCCTTGTTATCCACAGTTGACCCCAAAGGTTCGAATGTAAATGGAGGCTCACTAACTGACCCTGGGTTATCTTTGGAAAAGGATGGCCTGGACTATACTAGGTCGCGCAAAGTGAACGGATCCCGTTGTAAATTGACTATTGATACCCGGCTTCCTCGGCAGTATCCTGGGCCACCCTCAAACGCTTTCTCTAGTGCGGATACCGAGATGCCGAACTCCCCGAGCCACGTCGACACGACACCGAATGGTACCCGTTACTCTAAGGATGGTCTTTCGTCCACTAATGGTTACCCCCGCTCTACCCTTCAGCGTTGTAATAGTTTGCCTGGATCCCGCCGCAAATCGTTACGGCGACGGCTTACCTTGGCAAGGCCAGGGAAATCTCGCCATCGACTCACCAAACCCGCTTCCGATGAGGCCCTCCGGGTTCATTACACGCCACAGATATCCCGACGTCATACGGGCGATGAATTGATTTCACCTGTTTCGACTGAGCCCGTGTCAGCTGATAGTGAGCTTCGTCGCGCGTCTATTAACTCGCTGTTCCAGGACGGTATTCGTGGGGCCCCGGGTAGACGTTCGTTTCAGTCGAAACACCGCAGTCAGTTACGTTACTTGTCGGGTAGTTCTACCATTCCTTCATCGAGTATTATATTCCTGCATCCAGATATACTGAACCCGGTGCCTGAAGATGATGACGAGGATGATGCCGATGGTGCTGGGGAAGGGTACGATCAGTATACTGCTTCGGTTAATGCTTATGCGTCCGATCCCCATTTACCGCTTACACCCACGGTCGGGCCGGGTGGTGATCCCAATGGTAACGGTGGCGGACAATTATCTGCGCCGCTGTCTCCGACAAGTCTCGGTCCTGCGGGGGGTAGTGCGGCTACGTCCCCTGCGATATCGCGTCGTAACTCTACCAATGAACGCCGCCCTGTACGGCCCCTGGGGGTGGACTTTTTCCCTTCTAGCCACCCTTACTCGCGGAGTTACCTATTGGACACTCAGAATTTTGGTAATGATCAGTACGATTTATTACCGGACAAGTATACCGATTATAGTCAGTCTCCTATGGAATTAGTGTACGGAGTGTTGGATTCGGGTATCAAGTCTTATATGCATCCGTCCTTGGTGGGGGAACTGCCCTACCTTTGGCTGCCGAGTGGTAAGGTCGAGTTTGACAAATTGGTAAGAGCCCGGTTTTCGATGGGTCCGGTCGCTTTCCTTAAACACCGTATTCGACAACGTAGAATTTCCCAACGCTTGAAGCAGCGACGACGAGCTAGCCAACAAGAAGTACGGGACATGGGTAAAGACTACGGTAATTCGGTGGCAATCGAGATGCCTGAGGACGGCATGTTGGTTCCTCCCTCGGGTATGGTAAACCGTAAGGAGAAACTTGCACGTTTCCCTACCAACCCAGTGGATACCACCAATACTCTGGGTATCCGTGGATTGCAACAGGGTGTCCAAAATGGGCAGGATTCATTCAGTAATGAGGATGACCAGGATGGCAATAGCGAGCCGAGAAATCCGCATAGTTGGTCGAACTCTCCCTTGCTCCAATGGTCGATCTTGCCACCACCTGATTCACCCTTCAACGAAAAAGATGCATCAATGAATACAAACGAGCAATCAGGAAGCTCACTTTCCTCATCGCTGGGTCCAGCTCAGACCACTCCCTATCCTCTCGACGAGCTGCCCTATCCTATTGATATGGAAGGTCGTGACGAAGACGAAGATGTTGATGATATGGACCCGTTTGCCCTGCGTCACCACTTGCATCTCCACGCCCACTCTACCAACGGCGGAGATGGTGGGGCACGTTCTACTCCGTCACTGACCATGTACCCTTCTGTGGCTTCCCAACCTGGAAGAAATTCACTCTCTTCGCGACTTCGACAGCGTACTCGCGTGCTTTTGGAATCTAAATTGGCTGAATAACTACCTAAAAATGTAAAAGTGCTTACGTGGTTTGAATGCTTTTTTTTTCTGCTCTCTGACTCTCATAATTTTGTTCTATAGCACTTATATAGTGTGGATGGTAATTTTACATATACCTTGTTAAGTAATATTAGTCAATGATAAAGTTCTTTGACTCAGGGGTAAATGGGTAATATTTTTTTTCTTCACCTTTTTTTTTGCACTATTACCCCTCGTTAATTGTTCACGTTATCCCTTCTATTATGGGAATGACGGCTTTCAAAGTCACAACTTTATTTAGTAATTTTTTTCATATATATATATATATATATATCTGTGGCCTCTGCCGGACCTTTATTATCCCTTAGGCCCGATTTAAAATAATAGAGTAACAGCAAAAATTGAGGGTGGGTCAGTTGGCTTAAAATGATATAGATAAATGTGAGTTATATCAGTCAACGCAAAAGATTTTTGACTCTGGGGTAACTAGGTATTATTTTTTTCTTCTCTTTTTTTTGTATTGTTACCCCTTGTTAATAGGAACATGCACGTCTTGATTTTATCTTTCTATCTTTTGTTTTCATTGAGTTATCCTAATTTAAAAGTCATTTACCATGTTCCATTCACCTAAGCCACAATGCCCCATGCCCACCATTACCCCAGCCTTAATTCGGCACCACATTTGGCTTCTTTTTGAACTCGGCCAAAACCCAACTGAAATCCACCAAACTTTACAACGTGTTTATGCAAGAGATTGTCCTTCATATGCCACGGTGTGCTACTGATACAACAACTTTAAGACCGGTCATTTAAGATGAACACTGCACAGGACATCTAGTGAGATCTGCGAGTATAATAGTGACACCATTGAATGGCTAGTTAATGAAGACCCATATGTGACCCTGGATGTGCTTGTGTGGGGGGTGAAGTCTTCTATGAGGGATGTTTGGAATATCCTCCACAACCAGTTGCATTACTGTTCTTACCTTAGTACTTGGGTTCCCCATTCCCTAACATCAGAGTTGCAGAATGACCACAAAACCTTTTGCCTCAATTTCCT